>CM038669.1:112178300-112307586 GCA_021605145.1 Aegilops bicornis | reverse complement strand
CCTATCTGTAGACAAACTCAAGCAGTACCCAATCTTTACATGTTCAAAACTAACAGTGGGTCTCTCTTCTATCATCGCCTAAGGGACTACACATCACCTGGATAATACACATATCTTCAACTTAACTGGTAATGGTAAACTGGAATAGTGAAGTACCTGCAAAGCTAAAGTAGCATGTCTTGCCAGAATAACAAACTTCACATTTCTGCATGTGTTTCTGGTACCAAGAGGCTGTTATGTCAGCACAGTCCAGTATTTAACAATATACTGTGCTGTGCAAATGGAAGATGATGGTATGCCAGGGATATAAATATGCTCCAATGTATGGTAAAAACAAAATTAAAGGATCTTTCTTATCATTTTTTAACAGAAGTAAATTGAGCTCTAAAAATTTCAGAGAGTTAATGTTGGCAACTTAAGTTCGAATTTGAGTAGCTTGGAAACACCACAAATACTTCTTGGACTAGAATTCACATCTGAATTTGGATGCACATCCACGTGTTCATGAGATTAGCTTCTGATTTCAACCAAACTACTTAATAAATGTGTGGAAATCTAGAATATCTTTAAAGCATCTCATGGATGCAAAACTTAATATGCATAACATAGGACAGAAAGCTAAGTTATCAGGCACATAGTACCTTGTGATCAAAGTGAGACGTAATCTAAGTGTCCAGCAGTAATCACATCCAAAGCTAATCATCCGTGAATACAACTGTCACATGAAATGGAGAAGGGCATCAAAACAACAAATTTGATGATAATGGCAAATTAGAAGAAACACAAAAGGCACAAAATATGATGCATGAACACTGGATGATATATGAAATAACTGTTGTAGATAGCCAGATAAAACATACACAGCAGGACAGTTGTCTATATGAGGTAGTCAAGTTCTATGACACTTGATCCCACAAAAAGCAACCGTTATAACAAAAAGAAGTGTTCATTGACTTGATACAGGAGAGGAAAATAACCATGTAATTTTGATAGCTTAAGTTTACTGCCCTCATCTGTTCGAAACTCTATGAGATTTGGGAATCTGTTCCTACCGACTGAAAAATATAATTTAATACAGTTCATGTGACAAACAACTCAAGGTCTTTAGATGAAATCTACATGAACTACTTATAAGTCTAGTTTTGCAATTCAAGTATTCAACACAAACAATGCTCCAGGATTTAAGCCTATCAAAACCTCCTAACTACTATTTCAAGTGAGAGTAACCCCTACATTTTCATACAGTAAAGCATCAACAGCAAAATTTGTTAACAATTTTTCAATCAGAGTCAAACCAAGTAACAAATATCACGACATCGGAAATCGTATCATTCGTAAAATTGAAGCATAATAAAGCATCGAAATGTACCCCGATAGTTATCAAGAAAGCCAGATGTTGCCTATTTATATGAACATAAATATCATCAGAACTCAAATGAAAAGGAATCTTACTAAGGGAAAGTGCAAGAAACAGTGCACAGCGACATCGAAAATCCTCACCCGAACAATGAGAATGAATAGCCTTCATAGACCCGGCAAGTTAAGTGTAAGTATAGATAGTTGAAGCCCATAAGTGATGCCAGTGCAATACTTCTATATCGAGCAAATAACTACAAACAAAAAGACTGTAGATCAATAATAAATGCTAATTTGATTAATATCAGGAGACCAAATTTGTTAATGGCTTAATGCTTCAAAAAGGTAAATTATAAAAGGTGTTTCTTTTTGTTTGTTCTGACCATTCTCTTAGCTTAGTACCTAGTAGATTCATCAAGTAAAACCATTAATCAAAACTCTATAACATTAGAAAGAAGAAATCAATTCGGCCTTCAACTGCATGCCTACATGATCGACAGGTCCAACTGATGGTGCCATTTGCTGGTAGATGATATAGACCCACACCTAGCAGATCAGGTAAGCTTGGCACAAACTTTCTTTTCACCATGTTCACTATGTCAACTACTCAATTCTTAAATGGAGTGACTGTTTATAATTGTTATGGTTAACAGAGTTTGCGATAGTGAATGGAGCACTTCACAGCAATAATCAAGACAGCAGGCTTGCTCTTAAATGCACACATCAAGCGGATTAATGGTCAATGTTACAAGTAATGTGCCTTAGATAAAATTCCTCTAGGAAATACGCTTGATCCACTAAGAAACAGATGGTTGCTTTTAACTGACAATGATTCAGGAAACAAGAGTTCAGCTAATAGTGAACCAATCAGCCTACCATGTCCTTCCGTAATATTTGTTTCCTAAAAGTATTCTTTTTAGGTTTATGCTTACGCAGACAACAGACAAGAAATAGGAATATTTAGACAACTGAGATTCAGAACTCATATAGTTCACCAAATAATTTAATAACAGAGATTTGACAGTATTTCTGTCTGAACCGTGGTGAATCTACACTTTAAAACTTGTGTCTACATACATCCGTATGTTGTAGTCCATTTAAGATGGTAGAAAACGGAAATGTTGTTGAGAGCGAATAGCTTTTAATTAAAAAATGCTCAGCACCGACCTTGACTATGGCATACAATTAATCCCTGCTATTACAAGGATGGAAACCAACACTGCCACATAAGTAAACAAGTTAGCACGTTTAATTATAAAAAAAGGAGAAAAGGGGCATAAAACTAGGGACTCAGTCGGTCGCCTACCAAAGCACCATGTAGGTAGCATAGATAGATCCAGGGACAATATAAGCCAGACCAACGAGGCCCTCTGCCCTTCAAGCCACAGCCGTATCGCAGCCCATTCGCCACAATGAGAAATGCAGCCATGACAATTTGTGTGAGGAACAGAGCCCAAGTTCCCACTGGAAGTTTCTCCAGACCTGCGCATCAGACGAGTCCTTTCCGCGACATCCATAACGAGGAAATCAAACCGGGTGGCTCTTAATCCTTGAAGGGTGAACTGAACGAGTGAAGGCGCAAAATTACACGACACGTTCAGACGGCCAGGGATTGATCCAGCTCTTAGGCCGTAGAGTTTCCCGGTGTAATCTGCGCGTCAAGAGAGAAGAATGCGATGTGATGCCGAGCAGCACTGAGATGATGTCAGAGGAAGGGTAGGCGGAAGTGGGGGAATGGGCTGGTACCGCGGAGCGAGGGCAGAAGCGACCTTCTGTACCATGGCGCTGTAGAATACCACCGCGTAGGCGCACAGCGCGGCGAGCTCCAGCCGCTTCCAGCCGGACGCTGCTCATCTTGCTTGCACCGGGAGAAAACCGGCGAACCGGGGACGGTCATAGAGAGGCGGCGGAGCGGCGGCCGGGGCGGCGAGGATCTACACGGCGGAATGGGGAGCCGCAGGGCGGGACGGCGCGGTTGGCCGGCCCTGATGGTCGCCGGCGGGGAGATGCGGGGTTGTCAGCCTCGCCGTCGGATCTAAAAACTTCCGGACCAAAACCACCTCTCGTCAAGCCAGCCGCCATCGCTGAACTGAAGCTATAGAGGCGGTATTCCCCAATTCCCCGCTTTCAGCGCAGCAGCAATACGCACTCTCCGGCCTACGTTTTCAGTCCCACATCTCGGGCCACGTCAGTGACGCGACCCCACGGCGGCCACGCGTCCACCTCCTCATCCTCGCCTTCTTCCCGCGGAGCGCGCACGTATACGTCAGCGCATTCCTTTTCCACGCGCCAGGCCCACGCGTCAGGGGAGAGCGGTACGAGAGATTGCGGGACCCGTATTTTGCTGGAAACGCCCTCCCCTTCTCCGCAATCCCAGTCCGGTCCCATCCCATTCACACCACAGCTCTAGTCCCTCCTCCCCACCTCCTCCACCCCCTTCTTTCCCTCCGCCGGCCGCTCTGCCGAATCCAACCCCAGGTACCGCCTCTCCGGCCTCCCGCTTCGATTTCGCGCTCCGCCGACGCAATCGTACGAGCAGAATCCGCTCCATATCTTTTAGCTTTTTTACCCATCATTCCGTCGTAATTTCGAGCGGCGGAGGTCCGGGTTGAAGCAAAACCCTGCCTGGCCTGCTTCGTGTCCTGTAATCACGCTGACATCCGAATTCTGTGCAGGATCTGTTGATTTTCCCTAAATTGATCCGCCTGAATCCTGCTCGCCGGTGTTGAGAAGCAGTTCTCGTGCCCTTTGGTGAGCGGCAATGGTGGCGGCAGGGAGACTGCGGGGGCAGGCGGCGGGCGCAAAAGGAGGTGGAGCGAGAGCCCGAGCCGTTCACCATCGAGGAGGAGGTGTCCCACCTCACCCGGGTCCGGTCGGAGCCGTGCCCCGGCACCCGCGCCGCCATCCATGCCGCCAAGCGGAAGAGGACGTCTCGGCTTTCGAGATGCTGTCGTCGAGGGAGTCAGGCCGCCCGGTGGCGGCGGGTTCTGTTCGGCCGACCGCGCCTACGCTGCCGGGAAGCACCTCCCGTCGGAAGGACCCTGGTGCGTGGAAGACATGGATAGCGAGGCCTATGTCTCGCAGTTCTCCAGCGATGGCTCGATGCTCGTTGCCGGGTTTAGGGTAGGTGATTCTGCTTCTTCTTTAGAAGACCCATATGGAAACCTGCGAATAGATAAGTTGTGCAGCTAGTGTGGCTAATCTTTCTCTACATTCCTAAATTTGATGATAAGGGAAGCCGCATCAGAGTTTATGATGTCGATAAAGGGTGGAAGGTTCATAAGAACATAAGCTGCAGAAGTATGGAGGTGGACGGTTTCAGATATTGCGCCTCCCCTGACCAGCGATACCTTTTGTGAGTCTGTTTTGCTTCCATATTCTCTCCCCTTGGGTTGGATCAACCATTATTTTTTCTTCATGATTCTTGGACATAGATAAACGAATAGTTGAAGATTGAAGCACTGATTGCATTACTTGGTTGTGGAAAACAGATCATTTATAGTACTGACATTTGTCTGCACTTTTTTCAAGAAAACGTGAAGCTTATGCTTTCAATGCATTGATCATTTTTTACAAGCCTAAGCCTAGGCCATTACATCCAACACTTATGGCAAGACTACAACTCCTAGAGTTTAGTTTGAACGCAACAGCCCATGTCCAACAGTTTTTGTTAGGTCAATAGTTTTCCCTTAAGATATTTTTGTAGTGCATTTGGATTCGGACACAGACGTTATGGCTCTCGTGTGCAGCACACCGGTATCTGTACCAATGTTAATTGCATGGAGATGGTCACATTAAATTAGGCATGAATTTGGCTGATTGCTATACAGATTCAATACTTCGCTATATACTTTGAAATAATGCTTTGAAGACATACTGTATCCAAAAATAAAAGTTAATCCCTTTCTTTTGCGGGAATAAAAGTTAATCCCCTAAAACAAGGCTTTTGAAAAGCCACCACGATGTCAAACGATGTCTATTGCTTTTTAATAAGCGTTTACTCGATCAGTCATTTCAAGGTTTGCTACTTTACATTACCATTTTAAGTTGAAAGTTAAATCAAATTTATACACAACACTCACTTTTTATCTGGAATTTTTTCCTTGAGGTGTACTTTCTAGGTTTTTTTATGCAGTTGTTTGCTGACTAATCAAGTTGTACTCTGGTTATTTCACGCTTGTTTATATATGCTTCAGATTCATTTTTCACTCAAGTCGCTCGATCTCTTCACAGGCCTACTCCAGTTTGTCGCCTATTGTTCACATTGTGAATGTGCAGAATGCTGGAAGGGAATCGGATGCTAATGTTACTGTATGTTCTATACTCTGAAACTATGACTGCATGCTCATGTGGTCATGCCATACTTATAAAATGTAAGTGATGTGCATGTAACCATGTTTTGAATTTTTTCTTTTTCTGCAGGAAATTCAATGATGGTTTGGAATTCTGTGATGACGATGAATACTCTTTTCGGGATATTCTCTGTAAAATTTTCAAAGATGGTAGAGAAGTAGTTGTTGGGAACAATGATTGTTCAATATATGTCTATGATCTTGGAGCAAATAAAGTGTCAGGACCGTATCCGTGCTCATACATCGGTATGAAATAACCTCGATTAGCCATATGCATCTTGGTTCAATCATTTCTCTGGCTGCTTTATTCTTTCTTTCATTCCATTCCATGTTGTCTCGGCTATCTCATTCCATACCATGTTTAAGATTCCTAAAAAAATGCTTGTTATCCACACAAGAACAATTATTGCCTCAAAGGTCAAAGCTTAATCGCCATCACTTCAAATTCCTAAACAACATCATAAAAGGGTTGTGGTGTTGACGTGTTTTTTGGGTCGTGCCATCCTTGGCAATGTATAGGGTTGTGCCGTTTTGGCATTGTATCTCCTTGTATTTTACCCGCTACGGCCCGGCAATAATGAAGAGTACAGATAAGACGATGTATGCGGAGGCGCCCCTGTGGACCCATAACTCTATGAGAGCCTCAGAAGCGACGTTAGGCCGGCAGCCCCTTGCAACTGGACCATCCATGGTACAGTATCACGCAAATATAACCAATGGCCCAGAAACTGAGCTGGATTAGATTGATGGAGCAAACGAATAGCACATAGTAGGAGGAAGAAGGAGCTGTGAATCTGAGCACTGGAATTCATAGTGAATCTGGGCAATCGTCGGAAACGTGATAATCGAAAGTACTTGGAAGTTGTAACTACTCGATTTGTAGCTTGCCGGGCATTCAGTCAAGTACTGCTCCCTATCTTCAGTCAATGGCAGCCTGTTTTTACAAGTGTCTAGTCATTATTTTGTACGTGATTTCAGATTAAAACGTAGCTCATATTAATTCAGAAGTATCTTCGGTGCTTTAGCGGTGATATTAGTATATGTTCGATTCCCTCGCAAAAAAAATCAGTATATCTTCGATTCATTTGGCGATTGGCATAGCAAAGTAGAAATAAAACAATGTGCACGTTACATGCAAATGAAAAATTCATTCCAAGATCAAGAGACATTTTCTTTGTTCTAGCAATGGTAAATGTACGCCTATCATTTTGATGTGTTAGCTGGATTGAAAGTTAAAACCATGTGTGCACTGTTTCCTTCGGAGAAAATTAGTATCGAGAATTGAAGCATGTTGGATACAAGCTGACGTATTAGGTCTGCTCCATGTGATTGTGCGAAATGTGCCAACAGAGTCGGAGTACTCAAGAGACCGATCAGGGGTTTGGGTAAGAGAATTGAAATGCCATGAGCCGGACATTAGAGACGACGCTGCTTGCTAGTGAGGCATATGACCTCTAGATCCTCTACTCACGGGAGATTGGGTTTGGAATTTGGTATGGCAAGAGCAAGGTTGAGCGTGGAGATGACAAAGTCGATGTGAGGACAAATTTTGTAGAGATGTCATGACTTACCATACAAACCATTACGGCATGCCAATTAGGCTATTAGTTGGTGTGAACAATCACTTTCAAAGATGCATGCTCAACTATTATATGTGCTCGTATGCCTATAGAGAAGGTCCGCAAGGTGAGAAGAGATTTATTTTGTAGTGGTGATGTGTAGAATTTTCCATTAGCTCTGCTTGTGTAGAGAATTTTCCAAGGTTTTTTAGGCGCTAGGCGCTGAGCGAGTGTTGTGCCTCCGCTTAGTTCAATGACAGCATAAGCGGCACCTGGGTGCTCTTAAGCATTATGTACGGACATCATACAAACAAGAACAAGGGCACCCAAAATCAGTTTTCATAGCATGCAAGGCATGTATACCAAAAAGGGTTTCCCGCTTATATTATAAAGCAACTATCACCGATTACATAAAGGAGAGACCGATACAAACACACACTACCACTGCACTCCAACACACACACCCAAGGCATTATGCAAAGGTGTCGCACTTAAACACACCACCCCACCGACCACCAAACAAACTACAAATGAGCGAGGAAGACCGCTTAGCCGATTTGAGACCTCCACCATGAGCAACCACAATAGAGAGGTGAGCTGACAACAACGGGTTAGACTCAAAAGCGGTGCCTCCCTGAAGGGTACGACCATGGATAGCCGCCACCGCTCAATCCCGAAGATCAGTTTCATCCGTGAGCAAGATGATGTAGCAAGATGATGGGGAGTAGGAACGCCGTGGACGGAGCTCTTCAGAAGGATATATGCCAACGGCCGCCGCCATCGCCGGTCAACAAAGGATCGAGCAAGTGGTGTATCTCGTGATCACCCCTTTGTTGCACCCTAGCTGGCTAACCACTCAAGAATTCACGCCACCCAAGGCTGCCATGGTTGCCCGCCCGCACTCGAGATGCACGCCCACCCCAAACGCCAAGGCCCCACCGCCAGAGCCGCCGCTTCGCACCTGCATAACCCCGAGACAACACAAAGTCCTCAAGCTTTGGCTCAACTGACAACCCCCGACAAGCGGAGCTACACAGCAGATGCTCCGCTTTAACATCGGGCAGAGACTGCCAGGCTAACACGCCCAAGCGCCGAGGAAAAGTGGAGAAGGAGGAGCGGACGATCCGACTGGCACACCCCTCGTGTTGGGTTGCCATGACGCGCTTATCGCCGAGGCCACCCATCCCTCCTACCGAAGCTCCTCGGCGAACATGAGGAAAGGGAGAAAGAGCGACGATCCGAACCGGCACACCCTCGCAGGCCGCTGGACAGTGACGCGATCAGATCGAGGCCACCCATCCCTCCTACCGAAGCTCCCCATGGAACACACCCCATGTCGCCCCCACCATGGCAGCCGGCACACATCCTCGCGAGGCCACCAAAGAATTGCACGCCCACCGACGAGGATACCAAATTGACTCCAGAGCCGCAGCCAAGGTAGCCCACTAGGAGGCCTCCCCAGACTGAAGGGCGCCTGCCCACCCGCAAGGAAGGGCCCGACTAGACGGGGCTGCCTAACTTAACTGTTGTCGCGCCGCCCCTCACTATCAAGGCCACGGGTGAGAGAGGTCGCCCACGCCCAGGCCTTGCTCTCCTATGTCTCTCTCACCCTCGCTTTTCCTTTGTCTAACCCTAGGCGTCTGAAGCGCTTTTTTCAAGTGCTACCCCAAAAGCGAAGCGGTAGGCCTCCCTCAGCGCTTAAGCGCCTTAGGCGGACGCTCAATTTTTTCACTGGAATTTTCCATTTGTGCAGTCTCACATTTCTCCATAAGTGTCTTGACTTTGCACTAACTTTAGTAGAAAGTTGTACTAAGCTTGAGACACTTATTTTGGGACGGAGGGAGTACAATGATAGCAATTCAATTTGTGAGCTTCCAAAATCTGAATCGGTTGGAGGGGAACATTTAACTCAAGCAACTTCAGTTTTCAGTATTGCCGAACTGCTAGCTTGGCTCCTGCTAGAAGTCCGTCCAGAAAGTCTAGCATGTCAGACCAGGATGTAAAATTCCATCTGCGCTTGCTTCCATGAATAGCCATTGTCACATTTAGTTAGGATGCCAGCCAGGTGTGGGCCATTTAACCAATGGAAATGTCTATAAAAGCTGGTTATACATGCAGAAATACACAGTTCGCTGTAAATCCCAAGAGGACTGCTTGGTCCAGATTTCATGTGCAAGTGTGCTCGAGCCAAAGCGGATTTCATATCTTGGTCCTTTCATCATAAAAGTGTATGTGGTACCTTGAGATTTTCCGTACTTTCTTTTGGGAAGTTGGAAGTAGTCACACGGTTTCATTGAATGTGAGTCTGCCATCTTGAATACTGATGAAATGCTTTGGAGGAAACATAAGAAACAAAATGAAATAGCACTGTTTGCAACATAGTTTTCATTCTTCCATTACAGTATATCATGATGGGTATGTATTCCAGGTTTGAGGTAGTCTAGGTTTATGGGAGTATCGTGACTAACGACTGGATCATCAGTTCATTGCATTAATGCATAATCATGTATTACATTTTACATAAGAGGACTTTATGTAAAATTAGAATCACATGGATGTAGATGATGTACTGATGGTGTCAAAGCTAGAACTATTCTCAGTTGAGCAGTATAAGATTCATACAATTGTTGGATGCCTTGGACTAAATAGTAATACTTTGTTTTTCACGATCTCATTTCCTTCTCCATTGGTTCTGCAAGTCTGATGTCAACACGGTCACCTTTGCTGATGAAAGTGGGAATTTGTTGTACTCTGGAAGTGATGATAATCTCTGTAAGGTCAGTATTCTTGTTAATTTCTCTAGATTGCTGTTTTACTTCTCTTCCCTTTTTTTATCTTGCTTCAATACTAGTACTATCTAGTAATTATATTCTAATTCATCCTATAGAGAATAGAACTAACATACACACTTTGTGTATAATAAACGTAGCTGCCTAGGGCCTAGCTGGACTTGAGAGTAGTTAATAAAGCATAACTTTTATGCTTCTGGTGGCTTTAAAAGGAAGAATAGAGCTGTTACCATTTACATTATGCTACAAAGTAAACAATTGAGGGCCTGTTGGAAGTTCGAACAACCTTTTATATATGCACCATCCTTTTTATCCAATTATGCATTAGCCTAACGATACTTCATAACTCTTAGGTCTGGGATAGGCGTTGCCTTGTAAGAGAGAAACCAGCAGGTGTTTTGACAGGTCACTTAGATGGGATTACATGTATTGATAGCCGTGGTGATGGGCGTTATCTAATCTCCAACTGCAAGGATCAGACTATCAAACTTTGGGATGTCAGAAGGATGTCCGCCAACCGTAAAAGGGTAATGCTTTTGTTTTACAGATGCACATAACGCTAACAATGTTCTAGTCCAATTCGACAATGACAAGTCCCAATTTTGTATATTTCTCAATTTTTCTACCTTTTTCACAGGCGACAACCAAGATTATATGACTGGGACTACAGATGGATGTCGCTCCCACCACACGCTAGATATTATAAGCATCCAAATGATCTGTCTCTGGCAACATACAGGGGTCATTCAGTTCTCGGACACTTATCCGCTGCTACTTCTCTCCAATGCACAGGTTAGGAGTGAATTAGGGATTGTGCTTTGTCACATTCAAATTTGGTTGTTGGTTGCTCCTCTTTGTCAATTAAGTTGGCATTGCACCGCATCTGCTACAGCTGATGGTATGAGGCCAACAAAGCATGTTTGGTAGTCAGGATTTCTGGTACTTGGATCTTGCAAGTATTAAGTATTAACTCGTAAGCTGCACAACAAGAGATCTAGGACAGTAAGAAGTTGCACACAACACATAGCCTCACCACTGAAGCCTTCTGATTTAAAATGTTTTCAACTGATTGTACTTGCACTATTGAGCAATTTGGCGTGTGTGCTATATCTGGGCTAGATTTATGTTACATTGTTGATGCTTTACTAGCTCCCTAGAAAATTTCAAGTTGCCATGTGAAAAGCTGGTGGACGAAGTAACCTAATTGTTGTTTCTAGGTTCCCAACAACCTTGGTTGCTAGAGTTCTACCCATTTGAAATAAAACTTGTGAAGATGCCACATTATTGGCCATAATGCATTTAAATTAGCATTTTCAACAGATATTTAGATCAACATGAATCATGTGTAACCACGCAAGTCGCCCCATTGTTTTCTCTTTTTTCATTCTTGTGTTATCTTTTGCAGCATCGGCCAGAGGTACATATACACTGGATCAAGTGACGATTCAGTGCATATTTACGATGTGGTACGTAAATCCAATCTTCCCACATTTTCCTAATTATAGCATGCCTACTTCAGTGTTTGCAGATTGTTGTTATCCACTACAAACCTGCTGCTCGTGCAGGTAACCGGGGCGACCCGCCAAGAAGCTCTCATGGCACGGTTCGATCATCAGAGACTGCACCTGGCATCCTTACCGCCCAACGCCGTAAGCTCTTCCTGGGACGGCTATCTGGCCCGGTGGGAGGCATCAGGCGACAATGAGGACCCCTCGGTGCTCACGCATGACGAGCAGAGGACTAGCCCTTACGACCAGACATACGGGCTCTCTTTGCCCTATAGTAAGTTGCAGAGGACCTGGCATGATAAGCAGTGCCGAGGCGAGCTCGTGATGAACCTTGATGTTGGGTTGTGGCGGTTTATCATTGATGTGCTTATATGGCAGTATAAGCACAAGCAGTCATGCACTGTATGTCTGAGGCAACTTGTGCTCCTCTTGCTGTCACTGATAGAAAATAGTGATGTTAACAAGATGTAGCCGTTGCTCTTGTAAATTTGTTTGCAGTTGATCAGGTGGTGTCAGTGACAAAGTCATATGTAACTATACAAGTTTTTGTTGTTGTTGTTGTTGTTGTTGTTGAGAGAATTGTAACTATGCAAGTTAATAATGCATGTGCATTCTGTTGCCATACAGAAATGTATATTTAGTGATGAGTAAATAATGCTGGTGATACAACAGCTTGACCTGCTGGTGTGGTTTCATCCTCAAAATCTTGTCCCTGGCTCCCTGCCCATCCAGTTACATTGATGTGTTCGTGGTCTGTGAGCCGCGAACATTGGTGGTTGGCAGGCAGGCAACAGCGTCAGGCTCACCTCATTGACGCCGGTGATCATGTGGGTGATGAAGAGCGAGCATTGCTCTGCTCTCAACTATGGTTAGAGCTCCACCCTCCCACAACATTAGGTAGGGTTTTGTGCCTTTTGATTAAGTCATGACCGTTGGGTTTGTGGTTGATTTGGTAGTTGTATGCGACCATAATGACGTTTAGGCTGGCCATTAGGTGGTTCTTTTGTGTTACGTGTTGCCAATTTACGGCTAGTTGTGCATTCACGTGCAGCTGCCAATTTGGTAAAGTTGCAAAACATAATACTTAGCAAGGTGAAAGTGTACGAATTTTAGAGGTACTACGCGTGCATGCAATGATTCACCGAGGGTGGCATCATGCAATTATTCAGGCAAAGTATTGTCTTAGGGTAATGTGCAAAGAGTAGTGGTGTGATGATGTTTAATAGGATAGGAACCTGTTGCCAATAACTTCCTCTGGCTTCTACTCACTGTCATTGACAAATTGCACAAATATGGTAACAAATGCATCATTTCTTTGCTACATCACCAAAAGAGATGCAATTACCCAGTCATTCCATCATTTCACTTCCACTTCACTAACCTAATCAAAGCATCCTAATCCAAACAAGGACCCTCACAATGGCATCCAACCTATGTGCTAGCACATCATGGCCACTAGCAGCAACTACAATTGCATCTTTCACCTCTTAACTCCTCTCTTTGTTCTTTGTCATGCTGATGAAACGTAGCAAAGATTACTAGCTACCACCCACCGTGACCATCAATTCTTTAGCTCCATTGTCTGCCACCTGCATTTGCGCACTGCCACCACCATGGCCACTCCTTGTTGGAGCTCCCATTGATGCCATAGTGAATTGTCGGTAGAATGGGAGTAGGATCAATCATGGTGTAGACCTTCACCACCCTTCACTTGCAACAGGGACACTTTATAGATTAATGCTCTAGTAAATTCGTCTAAATATTCAAACCAATAAAGAAAGGAGGGCAATATAATTCAACCCCCCCCCCCCCCCCACACACACACACACCCCACCACCACCACCACACACGCACACACACATGTCTAGTCTTTTTTTACTACTTGGGCATGGATCGATGTAGGCCACATATTTTTTAATACCGAGTTGGCGAGGATCTTAAACTCAAAACTTCTTACTTGGATATTATATTTAATGAGATCTTTATGGTACATCACCTTAAGTGGGCCATTCATTTCTGTGATTGGACAACTCAGATGAAGCAATTAACTACCAGGGGAGAGAAAGAGGGCAAGTACTGAGTTACTATGTGACGAAGGGCAAGTCCACGAGGATCCAACCGGCCGTTTGCGTCTGAGTAGACGGCCTTTGGGAGGAACGGGGTGGCTGCATTGTCACTTGGTCAGAGGGAGGGGGATCTCAGTCCGGTCGTGCGACGGAGAGAAACCGACCTTGTGCGGCCGACGGTGGTGTGGGGCGACTGTGTCAAATCGCTGGGTTGGCCATTTAATATTGGCCACTGGATCAACTAAATTCATGCTCCATTTAAACCCCATTCATCCAAATGTTCGAAATGAAGAGGATCGGTCAATGTATTTCAATGCACGTCATAACTCTGACATGGCTCCTACTCATCCTCTTCCAGCGCCCGGCAGGTAGCGAGAAGACTTGTGGCGACGTGCGGCGGCGTTCCAACAATATGTAGCGGCGACAGTCCGATGACGTTCGGTTGCGGCAGTGGGCTGCAACGCGGTGGTCCTGCGGCGGCGTGCTGGTGTGGCGGTATTGGGATTGGATTAGGAGAAGGCCAACTCCCCCACCAAATAGGAAAAGGTGGACTATTTTTTTGGTGATCACCAATAATTTATTAGGTAAAGGAGACTTGTTGGAGCAGCTTTTTTGGCCTAACTCCCCCAATATCAGGATCTTATTGGGGCAAGGGGAACGGCTAAAGATGCTCCTAGGAGATCTTCATAGTCGTTGATTAGTTTTCCCACCCATTTCTGTAGCGCGAGTGCTCTCACCTTCTTCCTTCTCCACTCATTCCCGGGCTTCCTCCTTTTTTTTTCTTACCGAAAAAGGCTTTTTGCCCCTTTTGTCGTGATTTCATCCTTGACGGAGAGTTCGTCCCTGTGAGTGGTCGATCACTTCCTAGCAATTCGATAATTGTCTCATATAGGTACATCCTAGTACTACTCCCTCCATAAAAAAATATATATAATCATATAGGTACATCCTAGTACTACTCCCTAGGATCATTTTAGTGATTTAAATAATCTTATATTTCTTTACAGAGAGTACATTTGATGCGGTAGAACCCTGTGGTCCCACCGACCGCCTCCTCAGTTGTAGGGGAAGGAAGGGTCGACGGGCGAGGGCGCTGGCCGCCAAGTGCTGTCAGCGATCAGAAGGAGGATGGCAAAGGAGAGAGAGAGGTGCAGCTAGGGTTTAGGTCTCCGGCTCCCTAAGGGAAGCCGAGCAAATATTGATTGCTTCTTGCTTGATTAGATTGATACATCTCCTCTCCTTATATAGAGAGATTTACTTGACTCCTAAGAAAACGTAATTCTAATAACGGTAAGATAATTGGGCTAAGCCCCTAATAACGATAAGATAACTTGGGCCATAGCCCATCGGGCTAAGCCCATAATATGCCGGTCATATAACACTTCTCCTCGCTGCACAAACAGCTCGCCCTCGAGCTGTAAGGCGGGAAGCGCTATTGAACTCCTCGAGGTGATCAACTAGCGCCAAACACCTCCATGACAAATTGGGCGGCCAGTCGCCGAGCCCGCGGGCGACGGCCTCCTCCTCAATGTAGTCTGCAACCTCCGTAGAAGAGTCGGGGCGACGTGGCCGGGCATGTAGGTCTCTTCGCAGCTTGAAGCACAACCCTTGGCGGCGACGCCCAAAGAGTTTCTACGAGGCGAGCCGGCGGAACGGGCGCTGCCAAGGTCACGGCAAGGGGTGCCGCGAAGTTCGAAAGCAGCCGACCGCTGGGAACATCCGGCCAAGGTGGCGCCTGGGGCCGCCCGGACGGTGATGCTCGCCGGATGGCCACCGTGGCGGCGCCTAACGCTGGCGTAATACATGGCCGCCCGAGGTCCCGGGGTCCTCGCAGCCGACGCCCACGCGGATATGATCTCGCAGATCACGACGGCGAGTTCGCCCGCCGGTGAGCCGCCACGCCGGACGCTGCGGCATGCCAGAGCCTGAAGCGGCCGGTGTAGTCTCGCACCGTAGAGGTGAAGGGAAGGCGCCCAACTCGCCGGCCGGGTTTCTACGCACTGTAGTCCGAATCGGCGAGGCAGAACTTCACAAAACGCCTCCCATGGGGGCATGCCGCCTTGTCTCGCTGAGGGCGAGTACCACGCCTCAGGCGGCACCGCTGGAGGTGATAAGAGGCGAGCCAGTGCGGTCCGATGCGGCGCTCACTGCTTCGGAAGAACTCGCCGCTGACCGTTGAGCCAGCTTGAGGGGTCTCGGCGCCGTCAGAGGTGGCGGCGGCGAAGCTTGACGGGCGCGGCGGTGAAACCGAGCATGACCGCCAGGAGTGTATGGCTCGGCACGGAGCAGCAAGAGGATGGCGTTGGTCCGGTGTGTGTGGTCCGCAGGAAAGCGGTGGCCCGTTGAAGCCGCGGAAACCCGTGGGAGCCGTGAGGGCTCGTCAGATGGTAGGGAGGGCGCCGCTGGTCCGCTGCCATGGTGTAGATCGGGCGGCGGTGACGTCGGCCAACCAGGCCGGAAGCCGACGGCGAGGGCGGAACCGCACTTTGCCGACCGGCACGCCACGGCCATGGTTAGAAGTCACCCAAAGGTCGGGCGGCGGAGGGCGCTGGCAGCAAAGAAGAATGGCTCGAACGGCGGAGGCGGCGGCGCGGTGATGGCCGCGTCGCCATTATGGCGATCGGGCGCGGCGGGGGGCTGGTCAGAATGCAGCGTCTGACCAGTTGTCGCGTGGCCCTGGCGCGGCGGTCGCTGTATGCGGTGGCGGCGAGGACTCGGGTGGCGTGGTGACGCGGCGAGGCCGGGCCGCCACGGCGGCTATTGGGGCGCGCGGCGGGCGGTTGCCAGCTGGTGGCAGGTAGGTCTTGCCGGGCGCCGCTGGTGCCGAATACCACGGCAGGCTCACCGGTTTTGCTGCTGCGGGCCGGCGTCTGGGTAGGGGTCGGCTAGGTATAGTGTATCCCCTGGACGGCGGTGACGAGATCGTTGAGGACCCCGGTGATCTCCGCCGGGGAGTAGACGGCGGGCGGTGGTGCGGTGGAGGGCGCCGTCATCTGGATGGTGGTGGTGCAGGAGGATGCGACCAGCGGCACGGACGGGAAAGGCAGCGGCGCGGTGGAGAAGGCCAGCGGCGCGGTGGTGACGGTCGGCAGCGGAAGCGATGGGATGGGCGGCGGCGAAGACATGATCGAAACTGAGCTACCTGATAATCATAATTGGGCTAAGCCCCTAATAGCGATAAGATAACTTGGGTCATAGCCCACTGGGCTAAGCCCATAATATGCCGGTCATAACATGCGGCCTTTCATACATCAGAAGAAATCGATCGGGCACTCCGTTAACTATGCAAAGATGGTTGTTCAAACCATGAGCATCTTTGATTCTTATCATCGTGTTGTTACAAGGGATGAGCCTTTGATGAGTATTTCTAAAAAAATTTGATACATCAATAAGATTCTTGGTTCTTGACCTGCAAAAGTAATAAAAAGATTCTCGGTTCTTAAAAAGAAATTTGCTTAGGCCAGCGGGAGATAGTTGACCCGCGAGTGTAGCGCGTTAGTTCATGTAGCCCGCATCTGGTTAGGTGAAGCATGAGTCGGAGCTGTATATATGTTTATGTATACGTTACGAGTAGCAAAGCCCTAATTTACTGCCTAGGGTTGCTTGGTTGACTTATATTAAGCCCTAATTCGCTAATTATCTTGCTTGTTGCTCTCTAGGCGCGCAAACAGCATGGTTAACAATATATCCAGCGTGTTGCAATGTCATTTAAAGCTACAACATGTATACTAGTTGGAAGGAAATACTTTTCTCAGCTTGCAAAAACATCTTGTATTGTGGGACGAAGGATGTACTACTATATTAGCATATGGCTCATCTTTTCATTCTTACAAAATTCTTGAAGTCCTTGCTTGGAGCTAAATATTGTTATATTGATTCATCAAACGACATAAAAGCTTCAAAACATCTATTTATGAGCTTTTATGGTTTTTTGGCCAAAATAAAAAGCTGCAAAAGCAGAAGGGCACCACTATCCATCAGACTACAGATACTTTGTTCTATCAGACTACTGGCAAGCCGTCCGATCCTATGCAGGAGGACGTCCGATCTGGGCCAGGAGAGCGTGAGATTTGCTGGTCTATTTTCTTAATTGAATGCTTCCTAATTTGCCGGTTTGCTTCCTTAATTCACTCTTCGTTATAACTGCTCCTGCACAGCACGGCTGATTTATTTTGTTAATTGAATGCTTCCTAATTTGCTAGTTTGCTTCCTTAATTCACTCATTCGTCATAATTAATCCTGATCTCTCTTTCATACCTTTCTTCCTCCTCGTGCTTCAGACATATTACAATTGTGTTTCTGTCAAAAGAAAGTTGTGCTTCCAGCGTATTATAATCGTGTTCCTATCAATTTTTTTCCTTACAACTATATTAGAATCGTGTTGCTGTCAAAAAGAAAATTTGTTTGCAGCATATTACAATTGTGTTTCTGTGGAAAAGAAATATTGCTTTTTTCCTTACATAGAATCGTGTTGCTGTCAAAAAGAAAATTTGTTTGCAGCATATTACAATTGTGTTTCTGTGTTAAACAAATATTGCTTCCACCGAACTGAGATCTGCTTCCATCTAACAAAAAGTGTCATCCATTGTTCTGGTACAATTATTATTTTTGAACGGGAAAGCCTCTCTGAGTTTGTTGCTCATCCAACAAAGTTACATCGTTCAATACAAATTGAAACAGAAAAGATGGTGTCTCTATCCCAGAAAAATTGCTTCCACCGAACTGAGAGTTGCTTCCATCTAACAAAAGTGCCATCCATTGTTTCGTACATTTTGTTTACGATGAATCAAATTTTGTTCCCATCCACTGGATTGAAACAGAACATAGTTTGTTTCAAGGCAACATAAAAATCCTATTTTTCTATTGATTACATATGTTTCCCAGGAAATTGAGATTGCAATTCATAGTGTGCCTAGACCTGTTCAAGTAACAACATGTCTCTCAGCTTCTGTTTGGCTAACGTCGTCCTCTCTTGTACGCCAAATGATGTCCAGAATGCCGTGTAACGCCAAACATAGCCTCCACCGAGCAAAACAAGCAGTGCACTGTCTACACCAGCAAAAAAACAGTTGCATGCGTAAGCTCACCAAAACAGCAACCAAATTACAGCAAATGGCTTGAAGCAAAAACAAGATTCTGGTTGAACCAATAACTGGTTTGTTGGAACAGTAGAAGCAAAGGTATACCCAGAAAAAAAGAGTAGAAGCAAAGGTATGGCAGTGATTTACTACGGAAAAGATGTGTAACCGAAGCATGAAAACTGCAATTTAGAAACAATAATAAAGTTGTATAGAAGCATAGAAACAATAATAAAGTTGTACCGAATCAAGATGCTACCCTGACGAGGTGGACTGGATTCCAGAGTAGTGGTGTCCGATCCTGGTGGAGATAAGCGCGACGGCGTGGGAGGTTGCGAGCTCGTCGGTGGGCGGGGCCATGGTTAATGTTGTGCGATACCGGCAGACGGGACGACACACCGGCGAGTTTGGCCGGAGGCCGTTGAGGGGCGGGGCAGAATACAGGTGTACGGAGACGTGCGCCATGGGCACCGGCGAGGTCAGATGGGGGCGGCAGAGATGGGAAAAGAGGGCGGTTGGGTGTGGGGCAATTAATTCGGGGTAATAAAGACAGATGACGAGAGATTATTGGAGACGGGATCTCAATCGTGAGATGAAAATAAGATCAACTTATCGCGAGCGGTCTGACGATGGTTTCCCTCCAGACTACCGATAGGAAGAGTTTCCCAAAGCAGAAGCAACAGCCCAAACAAACAGGGCCTAAGTAGTTTCAAGGCCTAACTAATTGTCTAGGTTGCTTCTTGCTTGTACTTACCCAACTGCATACGCATGCTTCGACCATTCGACGAACAATACATTATACATACCACACATACATGCACCTCAGCACCACCCACATATCCCACTCCTACAAATAGAGGCATATAACAACCAACGTTGTCCAAGTCGATCAACTGATATTCGCCTTCTGCTCTGTCGCCGACCGTCCATCAGTCATTCAGTTGAACAGATCAGACCGGTCGGTGCATACGTAAGCTCAAGCCTCAAGGTCAACTGCAATCCTTCGATCATTCCTACGGTCTGGTTTGGTACTACAGATATCGATTGTGCGATCGCAGTGGTGCCGTGCGTGCGACGATGAGCTCCACGGGCAACGTCGCCGGCGGCGGCAAGAAGGCGACGTGGCCGGAGGTGGTGGGGCTGCCGGCCGATGAGGCCAAGGTCGTCATCCTCAAGGACAAGCCTGACGCCGACGTGATCTTCCTGCCTTTCGGGCGGGGGTGCAGCAGGACCTCAGGCAAAACCGCGTCCGCGTCTTCGTCGGCACCATCGCCAGCGTGGTGACCGTAGTCGTCGCCCTCAAGGTTGGCTAGCTAAGCTTAGCTAGCCAGGGAGCTATGGTTAGCTCATGAAATAAATTCATAAACTGATACCATCTTACAAATTGGTTCCATTTATGTGTGTTGTCGTATTGTTTAATGTTTATTTTTGAGCTTCGGCTGTAAGACATGTAATGGTGAAACATTGAATTTGCGAGCATGTATGGCCTGTGGAGTAGCTAGCAGGCTGCATATTTGACCCTGCAAGACGGCAGCAGTAAATAGCTGGAGTAGCACCTGACTGCAAGGGCATGTCATTATATTTGACCATGATTTGGAAATAATCAAAACTACTTCGCTTTCAGTTTACATTACCCCCTCATGTTTCCTTCCAACATTGATGTAACGCCCGGATACAACTTTCCATATTCAGAACTCCAACTCTTGCCTTTTCCGGAGATGCAATATATTATTTCCTTCGTGGTTGGGTTTTGTGTTTTGTTTTGCATTTTGTTCGGCCATGCATTTCATCTCATAGCATCATGCGCATTGCATCTGCATGTTTTCATAAAGTTTGCACCCGTCAGAAGTTGCCGTCCCCCTTGCCTTCGCTGACCATTCCAAGACCAATCAGGTTTTCGCTTTCCTCTTGACCGTGACCACCTAACCTCTCTTGCCAGCTCAGAGCCCTCGCAAGGTCTCAGAACTGCTCGAACCTGAACTGGCTGTCGTTACCGATGAGTCCGGATCATCCCAAATTATCTCTAAAACATCTCCGTTTTATTATTTGGACTCCCTAACCTATTTATTCTTGGCCGTTTGATTTTGATCGGAGGGACTAAACACCCCTAATCTAAACCAATTGCTATATATATAGGTCCAACCCTAGGATCTAGGGATCCTGTCCCATCCTTCCCATTCCATCGCGCCGCCACCCCCTTGTCCTCTCCACATCGGGATCCTTCCCGATCCATTCCACCCAACCAGATCGCACCGACCGCCTCCCTCGTTTTCAGCATCGAACCAGCCATCACCGAAACTTCCAAACCCACCACTCCACCTCTCCAGCGGCCCCACGCTACTGTGGATCCCTTGACCTCGCTCGAGCTCGCCGGGGAGCAGAGCACCACGGGCGCCAGATTTCCCTGCCCTCTTGATCCAGAGCCCGAGCTCCCCTCGAGGCCGCCGCCGACCGCCTCGTCAGAGACCAGCCCCTCCGCTTTCTCCTTCCAGCTCGATCCGGAGGAGAGGAGCTCCTCCATGCCTCCCCGCCGCCATGGACCTGCGCCATCGCCGACCCTAACCCCATGCCCGACGCTGTCTGCGCCATCGTTGTTGACCACCGATGAGCCTCGCGCCCATCTCTTCTCTTCTCCTCCTTCCCTTTCTTCCTCTCATGTTTCTCTCTTCTCTCTTTCTCAATGCTCTCTCTCTCTCACAGTAACAGGAACCGAGCCGCCATGTTCATCGCCTTTGTTTTCCCCACCAGAGACCGACTGCAGCCTCCCCTAACTCGATCCACGCTGTCAGTTGTTCGCCTCGACGTCTGCTGCGCTGGATCCGCACTCTCCTTCGTTCTCGCACCGCTGGTCAGCCGAGCAGGAGCTCCATCCACGCCGCGCCTGCCTCGCCTCCGTCTGCTTCCTCTCAGATCGAGCGAGGCTGTAACTGCTGGCCAGGTTGACTGTGATCGCCAACTCCACCCGAAGCTGGTCGACCTCCTCTGCCACAAGTTCAGCTCCTCCTTTCGCTTCATGAGGCCCAGCCTCACATAATTGGGCTCTAATGTGAGCAGCCCAGTCCCAGCAGATCTTGCCCGTGTTATGTTTTTTTCCTGTTATGCGATTTTGCTAATTATCCAAAACTGTAGTTTTGCAGAAAAACCCTCATGTTCATGCATTTAAAATCTCACAAACCATGCATCGGATTAAAAGGATTTATATATGAAAAATGCTTAGTTTTTCATCTAGTTTCATAATCTGCTGTTTTCATCCATGTTTAATATATTTAAAATGTTGTTTGTTTAAATTTGCTCAAATGCCATGTTAAAATGGTTTATTTCATAACTAAATAACTGTGAGTCTGATTTTAATAAACTTTATATGTAAATGGGGTAGGAAAATGCCTAGTTTAACAAGGTGGACTTTATTTTCATGTTTAACAACAATAAAATATGTTTTAGGGCAGAACAGTACCAAATTCGAAATATGCACATGGGGATTTTCCGAATTGTTGTTTGTTGTTTCCGCCTCATTTAAACTTGCCTAAATAGTTAGTTTACTTATGCTTCACCTCTTGCCATGTTTAACAACATTTAATATTGTTGGGTACATAACCGAGAAAGAACTAAATATGTCAATGTGGTGTTTTGTCAATATGCAACTCGTTGCATATTGAGCTCTACTTAACTTGTAGTATTGTTTGTTGCACTTTGTCATGTCATGCCTCATTGCTTCTGGACATGCATCATACTCGATTGTGCATCATGCCATGTTTATGCTTGTGCATTTACCATGTTGTTTGTTTCTTTTCGGTGTTGCTTCTTAGTTCCGTAAATGTTGCGATTGTGAGGATTCGCTCGACTACTTCCGCTCGCCTTCTTCATGGACTCGTTCTTCTTCCTAGCGTGATTTCAGGCAAGATGACCGGCCACCTTGGATCTCATTACTATCATTGCTATGCTAGTTGCTTCGTTTCTATCGCTATGTCATGCTACCTACCACTTGCTTATCAAGCCTCCCAAATTGCCATGAACCTCTAACCTTTGTCACCCTTCCTAGCAAACCGTTGTTTGGCTATGTTACCGCTTTTGCTCAGCCCTCTTATAGCGTTGATAGTTGCAGTGAAGATGAAGATTGCTCCATGTTGGATTATGTTTATGTTGGGATATCACAATATCTCTTATATTATTAATGCATCTATATACTTGGTAAAGGGTGGAAGGCTCGGCCTTATGCCTGGTGTTTTGTTTCACTCTTGCCGCCCTAGTTTCCGTCATACCGTTGTTATGTTCCTTGATTTTGCGTCCCTTACGCTTAGCTTATCCGGTGTGTCCTGAGAACGAGGTACGTGCGACTCCTATCGGGATTGTCGACACATCGGGCGGTCTTGCTGGTCTTGTTTTACCATTGTCGAAATGTCTTGTAAACCGATTCCGAGATCGATCGGGCCTTCCCGGAGAAGGAATATCCTTCGTTGATCGCGAGCTTATCATGGGCTGTTGGGACACCCTCGCAGGGTTTGAACTTTCAAAGCCGTGCCCGTGGTTATGTGGCAGATGGGAATTTGTTGATATCCGTTGTAGTAAACTTGAAGTAAAACTCTTCTAAAATACACCAACCGTAAAGCGTGAACTGCGAGTGTCTCTTTTCGGGTTGATCGAGAGGAGAACACGGTTTCTAGGTTATGTCCGACGAAGTAGGAGTTCAGATCACTTCTTGATCATTACTAGTTGACGCACCGCTTGCTTTGCTTCTCTTCTCGCCTTATTTACGTAAGTTAGCCACCATACATTGCTTAGTCGCTGCTGCAACCTGACCACTTTACCCCTTCCTTACCCATTAAGCTTTGCTAGTCTTGATACCCATGGTAATGGGATTGCTGAGTCCTCGTGGCTCACAGATTACTACACCAACAGTTGCAGGTTCAGGCTATGCGATGATCATGACGCGAGAGCGATGTTCACTTGTTTTGGAGTTCTTCTTCTTCTTCGATCAGGATAGGTTCTGTGTCGGCAGCCTGCCAGGTGGTGGATATTGTTTGAGTTTGCTTCGCTTTCATCCGTAGTCGGATGTTTGTCTTGTATATGATGTATTGTTGTATTCATGTGACATTGTATGTCTTGGTTGTATCCCCACTATTATGTAATGTTGATGTAATGATATCCACCTTGCAAAAGTGTCTTCAAGATGCGCTTCTATCCTTGGTGGGACTTCGAGTTCCTTTAGGATAGGGTCGCATCTTGGGCGTGACAAGTTGGTATCAGAGCCTCGACCGACCATAGGAACCCCCTTGATTGTTGGCCGTTGTTGAGTCTAGAAGAAAACTATTTTGAGTCTTAGGATTATATATATCGGAGAGTAGGATTCTTTTTACTCCTCACCCCTTCGCCGCCCTGGTGAGGCCTCCCGACGAGATGTTTTGTCTTTCCTCTCCTCAAATTTCACGAAATTTTTTTAGGATCACGCGAGTATCTTGGGATCAAGCTTCGATAGTCTTGTGACGAGAACATTGTTCTTGGTGCCTCCCGACATTTAGGGGTTGTGGCAAGGTCCCGTGGAGTTGAGCTCCGAGGTGTTGTCGCCACAATTTTATCGCTGCAGCCTCCGAATACCGAAGTTTTGGCCGACATCGAAAATCTCTTTTATGCGCTTGTTGGTGAGATAACCTCGACGCCACCCAAGATCGGGAGTTCGGGAGTATTGCCATAGCTCGTATAACGGATGCTTTTCGAAGGTTGAGGTACACGATTTCCGGAGTTTTCTTGGTTATGTGCTGAAGGATGGATACAGCTGGATCTAGGTATTGTTAGTTTGGGTGATATATTTTGTGTCCTCTGTATCCCCAACACCAGATTGCATAACCAGAAAGTTTCGGGAGTCTATAGGTGGGAATTCAAGTAGCTCCTAAAATATCTTTCCGACAGATGCATGATATGAGATTGGGTAAATCTCTATCATATGTATTTGTTCCGGCTTATTCTGCAAGCCAAATCCTTTTTTTGTTTTATTTGTGGTATTCAAGTTGCTTCGATGTCAAGTGTTGATCCATACCTTTCCTAAACGGTGTTCTCATATTGCTATGTGAATACTAATCCTTCTTGATCATCGAGGTCGTCATGTTAATTATTTTCCAACCGGCGTGCTTCTCTTTAAGTGGATCCGATCATTTCAACATCCGCAAGATCAATTCTAAGTTTTTCTCAACGGTATCTGTTTCATCCGTCCCCAAGTTGCCTTTGTTTTCCCGCCCTCCCACCCCTTTTTCTTCAAGGACTCAGATTTCTTTATCATGTATCCTTTTTATTTGAGAGAAGTCTCTTCATTCTTTTCTTTCGCTGTTCTTATCCGTGATTTCCCATGAAGATGCTCAACAGTTTCAAGTTCATCATCCTTCGTTGTTGTTTCTTCTCCGCGATCCAATTTCAAGCTTTCGTGTTGATCATATTCCTTTCCTCGCTTCAAATGTTTTTTGCATGCCGTGTACCTCTTAGTTGTTCACCTCTATTCTTATCCGGAGTGTTGAAGATATCTCGTAAGGCCTGCCTTTTCATTCCGCATCCTTTCAAGTTATTTTGAGGTTGTTATCTCATTCAAGTCATTTAATTCAACCGTGTAATCTCTCTTTAAAATCGCTCAATGGTGTTTCTTTTGAGTGGGCCCTAACCCACGTGTCTTTTTCCTGTGATCTTACTTGACTCTTCTATTTTCACGGAGCTTTTAAAATTCTTTTCAAAGTTTGACGAAGTATGAATTCCATCACCATATGCCTTTGTCCAAGATCTTCCAAATTCGTTCATCGTTGGGTCAACCTTCTATTCTTCATTCCGGAGTGCCTCAATAATTCATGGTGCCGTATCTCATCGTCAACTTAGATTTTGAAGACCAAAGAAGTGTTTCCTCTAAATGTTGGTCCGTTCTCTCAAGATTCATGGTTCTAGCTTGATGCCATCCTCTCATAATTGTTTTCGATTGTGAGAACTCTTTTCTTACCATCCGAGCATTTCATGAGTTGTTTCCATTTCTTTCCTCCGTAGGCCATCATGTCATAATTCCTCATTCTCAGCTTTCAGCTCCGCTTCTCCAAATCTTACCGTGAATCTTTCAAATATCCTCTAATCAGTTCATGATCTCTTCATTCTCTTGTATCTAAATTCTCTCAAGCATCTTCATTCGCTTTTCCAATTCTTCCCGTGAATTGTGCCTTTGCTACGCTCATTTTCAATTCTTACGATGGTTCGCTCAATATTTCTTTTTCTTGATTATCGACGCTCATTCGTTTCTTTTCAATTCCACCGTGGTTCCATCAATACCTTCTCAAGTTTGCGCTACATCTCTCTTAATCCTTTCTACGAGAATAAGTAGTGTGCCAAATCCGTTGCTTATCATCAATTAAATTGGTGAAGGATACGCATAACGTAATTCTTATTATTGTTTCATCCAAGTGATCTAGTTTCTTCTTTCCATCATTGTCATCATGTCACATTTCTCGGTTCGAGATGCTCCATCTTTTCTTTTCTGGAGTTCCAAGTTTTCCGCATTATCTCATCACAAAGCTCCTTCTAAATCATCGCAAGTCGTCACCCTGTGTCTTCAACTTCTCTTTCTTTTTATCATCCTTTTATTACCGGAGTTCTTCATGGAGGCTCTACATGGTGGTTTGTCAAGGATTCTTTTCATTCTTCAATTGTTCTTCAATATTTCTCTCGAAGTTATGATCCGCCAAGCTATACTCTAAAATAAACATGGTGCTCAATACATGTTTTGTTTTGAGGAGTTCAAGCATTCTTCATCTTGCATTCTGAAGTGCAATTCTTTCTACCTTATCTTTTGAGATGGTGTTATGTCATCCTTGGCAATTTCTCCTCGTGCTTCATGATTCACATGTTGTCAAGAATGAGGTATTTAAATCCATCAATCTCTTCATTGGAGTTTTCTTGGGTTATATTTCACCTAAAGCTTTCCCTAAGGATTGTTGCTATTTATGGTGCTTATAAATGACCCAAGTTCTTCATTTTTCCTCCCGGTGAAATAAGTTTCTCGTCTCCTTGTTGATATCAATCCAATCATTTGTTTCCGTTGGTGGCAGAAGCTCACCTCATCATTTTGAGATGTTTGCCATAAGCCCACAACAAGCTTGTGTTTTTCTTTGTTGATTTTGCAACAACTCCGCTCAATTGTTCTTTGCAAGGATGCTTTCCAAGATCATTTGTGGCGAAGTTGGCATTTTCTTCTCCATTCTTTTATTCCAATGATCTATCTTCTTTTCGTTCTTCCGGAGGCATGGTGATGTTGCTCTCTTCACTCATCATCTCGAATTGTGAGGATCATGTTCTTTTCATGCTTATCCATTTAACCGGAGTGTTGTGTCATCTCTTCAAGTTCTTTTCATCTTATCAAATTTTCCTTCTTTTAGTCGGAGTGCTGCCCAAATTATATCAATCTTATTCCTTCTCTATCTAGTTTTAACCGGAGTGGTTTCAATATCTATCTTATCATTAAACCTCTTGGTTCTCGTCGTATCCCTTGTTCCTCTTTTCTAACAGAGTGTTTTCAATTTTGCTCATCTTCGTTGTTTTCTTTCTTTCATTTTTCTCAACATCTCAAGGTTCATGGTTTCACCTGCTTGTCCAAGAAGCAACTTAGTTTTACTCTTATCTTCCTCTTTCTTTTCCCTCCGGTGCCATCCTAGATCTCGGGACGAGATCCTCTTGTAGTGGTGGAGTGTTGTAACGCCCCGGATACAACTTTCCATATTCGTAACTCCAACTCTTGCCTTTTCCGGAGATGCGATATATTATTTCCTTCATGGTTGGGTTTTGTGTTTTGTTTTGCATTTTGTTCGGCCATGCATCTCATCTCATAGCATCACGCGCATTGCATCTCGCATGTTTTCATAAAGTTTGCACCCGTCAGAAGTTGTCGCGTCCCCCTTGCCTTCGCTGACCAATCCGAGACCAATCAGGTTTTCGCTTTCCTCTTGACCGTGACCACCTAACCTCTCTTGCCAGCTCGCAGCCCTCGCTGTCCAGAACTGCTCCGAACTCAACCGGGCTGTCGTTATCGATGAGTCCGGATCATCCCAAATCATCTCTAAAACATCTCCGCTTTTCTTATTTGGACTCCCTAACCTATTTATTCTCGGCCGCTTGATTTTGATCGAGGGACTAAACACCCTAATCTAAACCAATTGCTATATATATAGGTCCAACCCTAGGATCTAGGATCCTGTCCCATCCTTCCCATTCCATCGCTACCGCCACCCCCCTTGTCCTTCCACATCGATCCTTCCCGATCCATTCCACCCAACCAGATCGCACCGATCGCCTCCCTCGCTTTCAAAGATCGAACCAGCCATCACCGAAACTTCCAAACCCACCACTCCACCTCTCCAGCCGCCCCATCGCTACCTGCGGATCCCCTTGACTCGCTTCGAGCTCGCCGGGGAGCAGAGCACCACGGCGCCAGATTTCCGTGCCCTCTTGATCCAGAGCCCGAAGCTCCCCGCCGAGGCCAGCTTCGACCGCCTCGCTGCCTTCTCCTTCCAGCTTTGATCCGGAGGAGAGGAGCTCCTCCATGCCTCCTCACGCCATGGACGTGCGCCATCGCCGACCCCAACCCGTGCCCGGACGCTGTCTGCGCCATCGTTGTTGACCACCGATGAGCCTCGCGCCCATCTCTTCTCTTCTCCTCCTTCCCTTTCTTCCTCTCCTGCTTTCTCTCTTCTCTCTTTCTCAATGCTCTCTCTCTCTCAAGGTAACAGGAACCGAGCCGCCATGTTCATCGCCTTGTTTTCCCCGCCAGAGACCGACTACAGCCTCCCGACTGGATCCACACCATCGCGTTGCCCCGCCTCAATCGCTGTCTCCCACAAGGCTTTCGGATCCGCACTCTCCTTCGTTTCCTCAGACCGGCTGGTCAGCCGAGCAGAGCTCCATCTCATTGTCGCGCCTCAGATCGCTCGAGCGCCTGCCTCGCCTCCTCCGCTCGCTTCCTCCGATCGAGTGAGGCTGTGCAACTGCTGGCCGCGTTGACCGTGATCGGCCAACCCACCCGAAGGGTCGACCTCCTCAGCCGCCAGCAGCCCAGCTCTCCTTTTCACATGAGGCCCAGCTCCGCGCGCCCCTGTTGGCCCAATGTGAGCAGCCCAGTCCCAGCAGATCTGGCCCGTGTCATGTTTTTTTCCTGTTCTGCGATTTTGCTAATTATCCAAAAACTGCAGTTTTGCAGAAAAACCTTTATGTTCATGCATTTAAAATCTCACAAACCATGCATCGGATTAAAAGGATTTATATATGAAAATGCTTAGTTTTTCATCTAGTTTCATAATCTGTTGTTTTCATCCATGTTTAATATGTTTAAAATGTTGTTTGTTTAAATTTGCTCAAATGCCATGTTAAAATGGTTTATTTCATAACTAAATAACTGTGAGTCTGGATTTTAATAAACTGTATATGTAAATGGGGTAGGAAAATGCCTAGTTTAAGATGGTGGACTTTATTTTCATGTTTAACAACAATAAAATATGTTTTAGGGCAGAACAGTATCAAATTCGAAATATGCACATGGGGATTTTCCGGAATTGTTGTTTGTTGTTTCCGGCCTCATTTAAACTTGCCTAAATAGTTAGTTTACTTATGCTTCACCTCTTGCCATGTTTAACAACATTTAATATTGTTGGGTACATAACCGAGAAAGAACTAAATATGTCAATGTGGTGTTTTGTCAATATGCAACTCGTTGCATATTGAGCTCCACTTAACTTGTAGTATTGTTTGTTGCACTTTGTCATGTCATGCCTCATTAAGCCGGACATGCATCATACTCGACAGCATCATGCCATGTTTATGCTTGTGCATTTACCATGTTGTTTGTTTCTTTTCGGTGTTGCTTCTAGTTCCGTAAATGTTGCGATTGTGAGGATTCGCTCGACTACTTCCGCTCGCCTTCTTCATGGACTCGTTCTTCTTCCTAGCAGGATTTCGTGCAAGATGACCGTCACCTTGGATCTCATTACTATCATTGCTATGCTAGTTGCTTCGTTCTATCGCTATGCTGCTACTCTACCACTTGCTTATCAAGCCTCCCAAATTGCCATGAACCTCTAACCTTTGTCACCCTTCCTAGCAAACCGTTGTTTGGCTATGTTACCGCTTTTGCTCAAATTTCCTCTTATAACGTTGCTAGTTGCGGTGAAGATGAAGATTGCTCCATGTTGGATTATGTTTATGTTGGGATATCACAATATCTCTTATATTATTAATGCATCTATATACTTGGTAAAGGGTGGAAGGCTCGGCCTTATGCCCGGTGTTTTGTTCCACTCTTGCCGCTCTAGTTTCCGCCATACCGTGTTATGTTCCTTGATTTTGCGTCCCTTACGCGGTTGGGTGATTTATGGGACCCCCTTGACAGTTCGCTTTGAATAAAACTCCTCCAGTAAGGCCCAACCTTGGTTTTACCATTTGCCTCACCACCTCCTACTTTTCCCTAGGGAGTCGCTCTCTCGAGGGTCATTTTTATTTAGCCCCCCGGGCCAATGCTTGTCTAAGTGTTGGTCCAAACTAGAGCACCGTGCGGGACCATCCCTTGGCAACTTGGGTTACGTCGGTACCTGTACGCTTAGCTTATCCGGTGTGTCCTGAGAACGAGGTATGCGGCGATTTCGCCGGGATTGTCGACACATCGGGCGGTCTTGCTGGTCTTGTTTTACCATTGTCGAAATGTCTTGTAAACCGGGATTCCGAGATCGATCGGGCCTTCCCGGGAGAAGGAATATCCTTCGTTGATCGCGAGAGCTTATCATGGGCTAAGTTGGGACACCTGCAGGTTTGAACTTTTGAAAGCCGTGCCCGCGGTTATGTGGCAGATGGGAATTTGTTGATATCCGGTTGTAGTAAACTTGAAGTAAAACTCTTTTAAAATACACCAACCATGTGCGTAACCGTGAGTGTCACTTTCCGAGGTTGATCGAGAGGAGAACACGGTTTCTGGTTTATGTCTGACGTAAGTAGGAGTTCAGAATCACTTCTTGATCATTACTAGTTGACGACCGCTTGCTTTGCTTCTCTTCTCGCTTTTATTTACGTAAGTTAGCCACCATATATTGCTTACCCGCTGTTGCAACCTCACCACTTTACCCCTTCCTTACCCATAAAGCTTTGCTAGTCTTGATACCCATGGTAATGGGATTGCTGAATCCTCGTGGCTCACAGATTACTACACCAACAGCCAGGTGTTCAGTGCTATGCGATGATCATGACGCTGGAGCGATGTTCACTTGTTTTGGAGTTCTTCTTCTTCTTCGATCGTGGGATAGGTTCCAGTCGGCAAATTTCGGCTAAAGGTGGTGGATATTGTTTGAGTTTCGCTTCGTTTCATCTGTAGTCGGATGTTGATCTTGTATATGATGTATTGTTGTATTCATGTGACATTGTATGTCTTGGTTGTATCCCCACTATTATGTAATATTGATGTAATGATATCCACCTTGCAAAAGCGTTTTCAAGATGCGCTTCTATCCTTGATGAGACCTTCGAGTTCCTTTAGGATAGGGTCGCATCTTGGGCGTGACAATTGACCACGGATTTAAATGATAAGTCATCTCGAAAATGCCAAATGGAGACCAAGCTGGAGACCTTAATTTGAAAAGTTTCAAACTTTGTTTCTAAAAATTCTGTAAGAAATATATATATACCTAAAGACATACTGTACACGTGTGTAAATTTTCGGGTCAGTAAGTTCAAACGAGAGCTACACAAAAAGGACAAATCTGAGGCCTTTTAGCATATGTACTGTTCATCCTCAAAGTTCATGATTTTTTTTCAGCCCGCAATTCAAAGTATTTCATCCTGAAATTTTACAAACTTACACATTACATCCCTGTGTACATGTGTAAATTTTTTCGAATTTTTTGAAACTGGAACATTTGGATTTTGAATTTTTCAAAATTAAGGTCTGCACGGAGCTCGGTCTCCAAAATGCCCTACTCGAGTCACATACCCTTAAAATTATACTCCTCCTGTTCACTTTCATAAGGCCTTGGTGCAAAGTAGCTCATTTTCAGTTGTCTGAAACGACTTATAAAAGTGAACAGAGGGAGTAATTTAACTTGCATTCAAAAGAGGGAGCACAATGCTAGGAGAGGCGACGACATATGGATTTTTACATGCTTGAGCATTTTGCGACTTGCCGTATGGAACTGCACCCACAGGTGAAGTACCAACGTCACTTAACTCTTTTGTGATGAACAAGGAGCAGTTGGCAATGCAATGTTCTTTTACAGCTGAAACGCAGTTTTCATAGTGATGGAGATCATACTTTCCCTGAGAACATAATTATCTATTACAGTCGATACAAAGATGGTAAGAAGTCTGATATACGGAACCTGCCCGACGGAGGCCGTTTTCAGGCCAGACATGAGATGGAGCGACAAACTAAAATTCAAGCGATGCGACTCCTTTAACCCCCTCAGCAATACTAACAAGGCAAATTGTAGATCTATATTTTTCATAGCCTTGTCAGCACTGGTCTCCCCCGTCAATTCAAGTTGTTTTCGACTCCCAGTGAAATTGCCCATGTTCCTTACCGTGTTGGAACATACACCACACGTTTAGCGGCGAGGGCGTTTGCTGCTCATGGATAAATAAATGTGTCAGCGCGAGTGTCAAAAATCATCTTATATTTTGAGACTGGTTATGCTTAACAAATGGAGTGCAAGGTATTTTAGACCTCGAGCAAACAAATGGACATAACAACAAAGGTCGCTGAAGCTTTCTAATCAGTGATTTTGGCCTTCAGGCGAACCAAAGGAGATAACAATGTTCGCTAATACTTCGTGAATCAGCAAAGCTACTTCAACTTAAATAATTTGTATGTAAGACAAGCAAAGAAAGACAGACCTTAATTTCTTATTTGGTGCAAGTATGCCACGCTTTTCAATGCTCTTGTAGCGATCCTCGCTAGATTGCAGCATCCCTGCACAAAGATATAGCAGTTAGCCCCTGCAGAATTCTAGTAGACAGCAACAAAACCAGAGAATGTTACCTTCAGCTTTCTAAGCGAGCCACTAATCTCCTCTGTCAATAGAACTTGAACGGGAGCAGGTTCAAACCTGTTGCATTCATATTTTAGTTATTGTCGGAGAATCAAATATCATAGCCAAATATGACACCATGTGCCCAAAAAGAATACTACAATATAACCCAAAAAATTAGTAATGTCATCAAACTTTACAGCATAGTAGAACGAGTGGTATAAAAAAAGATTCAATGAGCAGATTAACTATTATTTAAACCTCTACCGAAGTAAACCAGATTACACTGGCAGTTGTAAGTTTCATGAAAATAGCAACACTAATATATGTAGCCCAGACTTGCAACTGTTAAAAAAACCATCCGGGTTAGAAATGTACTTGTGTCTACCCAGACGACGTGGGGCTGACTTGAGCCTTTCCTGCTTAGCCACAGTTAGCCTTATGCGCTTTTCCTCCTTTTCCTTGTCCTCTTTCGCTATCTCCTCTAATATATTTGGCAAGCTGCAAAAAAGAATAGCAAAAATATGGTAACCAGAGAACTAAAAGTAGACCATTCTTGGGAGCTTGATGAGACAGGAATGTGAAACCTACCTGTCTATTTGCTTTGAAAAACTTCCAGTTTCTTCGCATCTGCTTCTGTCCTTAACCTCTCTTTACGACGAGCCCTTTTGTTCAGTTCCACTCTCGTAACTCTTTTTGTTTTCTTCCTGAAAATTAATAGATCATACCATTAAAAGATATCATCTATAAAGATAAACCGGACATAACAGCTATTCCGATAATATTTTGCAAATTGACACCAAAGCAACTAAATTGAAACGTCAAAAAGGTATGTCTGAAAAAGCACATAATCTTCCAATCGGATTCTAAAATGTGAGCTGCAATCCTCCTGCACTCTACTAGCTTTCTAATGCTACCAATGGAAGAATAAGACAACACTTAGCAGCACCCAACTTTCTGAAAAACTAACTCATTTTGCATAATATATAAACATGTCAAAAATAGTGAATGGCGGTGTGACACTAAGCTTCAACCATCATTAACATGTACTCCCTCCGTCCGGAAATACTTGTCGGGGAAATGGATACCTGACAACTATTTCCGGACGGAGGGAGTACTACTCACAAAAGCCATGAGGATAGAAGTATGATGTACTGAAGCCAAAATGCTTTACTTCATAATAACTACTCCCTCTGTCCCAAAATATAAGAACGTTTTTAACACTACACTAGTGTCAAAAACGTTCTTATGTTATGGGACAGAGTATATATTTTTCATAACATAGTCGAGTGTAACCTCTCTCCAGTTAGAGCATCAGCATCCTGGTCTTTATCACCTTCTGCAGCATCTACATCTCCATCAGCAGCAGCATCTCCATCATCAGCAGCATCAAGAAAAAATTTCTGCAGGCCAGGTGAAAGAAAAGGGATAAGCATGTCGAATCACAAGAACACAATCCAGTAATACAGCATGGAACGATACTATACTGTTCCGAGACTAAAGTCAGCAGCTGACAAGTACTCGAAATGGTTTTGATGAAATTCCAATATATATACAGGCCATATGATTTGCAGAACACAACTTGCAAAATGGAATTCATGTTACATTGCTTACATAGCTCGTTACAGCCTAGATGGCATGAACCTGGGTATGGATATATGTAGATCAAATAACTTGTCATTTCATGATATACTTACGAAACACCTCTATACACTAGAATGAAAAATCTCAGAATGAACTAGACAGTAAGATAGCACCTTAAAAAGACTAGATGAATAATCTCAGTCTTTATACTAATGTTAATTGTGCCTGGATGACAACCTTCGTCAATAGAATTACAAGGATTTTTTTTCTATTACTTGGTGCAAGGTAGACTTGCGAGAATACAACAGTCCACTTCCTTGGAACCTAAGTCTCTAAAAAAAATCATAGTGCATGCCTATGTTCATCAGAAGCAATATACCAATATAACGAGTGAGAAAGTATTCAAAAGCAGATAGAAGGTTGGGATATTGTCCAAATTCCAGTCATCTCCTAGAGGGGCTATGTGTAAAGGCAGTCGTAGAACTTACATCTTCTTCAGCTACTGCTTGACCAAGAACAGTAAGTGGCACTGGTGCGGGGCCTAACTCTTTCGTGTAGATCTTGCGCATTTCATCAGCAACGGCTAGAGCAAGAGCATCCTACAAACACCAACACAAACAACATGAGAAACGAACTTACTATTAAAAGCGCCCAGACATCCAAGAGCCAATGGTTTAGCAATTAAAAAGTGGATGATAATACAAACATCCTAAACTTAAAACATATCTTCAAGCACATACTTGATGGGCTTCATGTGGAGGATTAAATGAACATCCTTGAGGCTCAACTTCAACCGCAGGAATCACAGATGTGGTAGATTTCTGCAAGAAGTAATCCATTAAAGCTAGACATTTTGATACCAACAAAAATGCATAAGCTACCAGATGCAGCATTTGGCAAGAAAATATGTTTGTAAATTTGCACAAATATGACTGCAAGCTTTACACACTCAAGCTTACATTTTTCTTAAGCCTTTTCATTCCCTTTTTGGGCAAAGCAGCCCCTTTAGCATCTCCACCCCAGATGTCGAGGTTCTTCTCAGCTGAATCCTCTTCCTGTAAACGAAATAAATCCCGCAATTAGCAAGCTGAGCCTCAAAGAGAAAGGAAGTTGCACAACTCTCCAACAGTTAATACCATGGGAGCACTTTTTTCTTCCCGCGACTCCTGCATTTCCTTTTTCTTCGCGTGTTTCTTGAACTTCTTCTTATCCTTCTTCGACATCAGAGAAGATGGAATCGTCTGTATATAAGGGTTCCGCTTCAACACACTCTCATGGTGAAGGACCTTCTCCCTGTTTTTCTCAATCTTCCTTTTGACAGGAACATCTACAAACAGCAACAAATGTTCAGCACCACTATACTATACATGAGTGGCAACAGAACTAGCGATTTCGACGAACTTTTGCAGCTTGTTGAACATGGCAACTTTTAGTCCTTTACAATTCAGTACATCGAACATATCATGCGGTGATGCAGACTCTGAGCCCCAATAGGAAACTAATGTAACAATTCCATCATGGATACCAAGTACTTAGTGCTTAACATTGAAAGGAGCAGCTACAACATCAGGTAACTAGATTAACAAACTAACAAAACCATATGATCAGCATTTTTCATGTCACTGCACTTATCACAAACTTTAGCCTCCAATTCAGGACCGATGCCTCAATCCTAGTCCGGAGCTAGATCCCCAAACCTCAGACTAACGTCGGGAAACGCGGAAGAACAAAGAGGGGTTGACTGACTGACCTTTGGGGGCCGGGTCGGAGGCGCTGGCGGCGGCGGAGGAGGAAGCGGAGGCGGGCTTGTCGACGAAGAAGAGGGAGTCGGAGGGGAGGGAGGGGATGGCGCCGGCGCCGGCGTGGGCGTCGCGCGTCTGCTTCTCGTAGAACTCGTCGATGTCGTCGGTGCTGATGTTGGAGCGCCACGCTTTCTTCCCTTTCCGCGAGCTCTTCGCCGCCTTGCCCATCGCCGCCGGTTGCTCGCTCGCTCGCGCCGCCGCCTCGGGGGAGCGGGAAGGGTCTTGGAGGTGAGGGAGGCGGGGAAGTTATTAGGGTTTCTGGCCTTCGTCGGGTTGGGTTATTTGGAGAGGGCTGGTGCACTGCCAGGTGGGGTCCCCGAGTTGTGGGCCCGGCTCTATGAGGGTGTCGGTTGGTTGTGCAACCTGTGTCATGGGAAAAAACGTAGCAAAGGAAAAATGGAAGAAATTTTCTTGAGATCTTGGTTTCGGAGGAAAATGCACGAATCATACAATTCATTTGTAGCGTGTTTGGTTGCAGTAGCGAACAATAGCTGCAATCAGTATAGCCTTCTTAACTTAGCTCGGCTATGCAAATGCAATTTCAAATGCACCATCTACAAGTTGTTTGGTTGCTCGCATGCCATTTTGCTCGCATAATTTGAACCACATTGTTCTGGTGTTTGGTTGCAGCATGTTAGTGGACAAACTTAAGGCATGATGTTTGGTTGTATGCAACGCCTTGTGTGGTAACCTCTTTGGCTAGTTGATGAGGTTACCTGACTTCTAAGACAACCATGTAGCACACATCATAAGCAAAGCAGAGTATAAACAGAGGATCAACTACTTAACAGCATATTTCAGATAAGCAGTACCACACTTCATAACAGTTTAACACATAAACCATAAACAGTTCAAAGCAGACTCGATGGTAGTTAGGAAGGAGGTGCCCCGGCCCTAGTCCTTGGCGGCGAAGGCTTCGTCATGCTTCCCGCACTTGTTGACGACCTCAATGCCATCGTCGTCGAAGATGGTGACCTTGAGGGTGTCGGGAGTGAGGAGCTCGAACGTCACCATGTAGCCGATCTTGATCTGTGAACGGCTGCGTAGGTGGCCCAACCTCGCCTGTGGTCACTCGTTGCTCATCGCCTTCACCGTCACCTTCCGTGAGCAAATGGTGTTGTTCTCGAGCTTGAACTCCGCCAAGACCGCGACGAAGTGCTTGGTGAAGTACAGGGGCATGGGGATGCACTCAAACTTCGGTGCAAGGATGACCTTGCAGAAGTGAGTTTGGCCATCCTCCTCATGGTAGTGGTCGTAGTTGCGACGCTTGTTGCTGGGGGGATCCTCCATGCGCTCGTCGTCGCCAACCTCAGGCGTCTTCGGTTCTTCCTCGGCGGTGGGCGGCAACACAACCTCCTCGGGCATTGGATGAAGGGGTTGCTTACCCTTGTTGTCAACGGTTGGGAGCACCTCCGTGCCCATCTCATTGCTCTCCTCGATCTGCACACAATTCATGGAGTCAGGCATAGCATAGAGTTCATGGCTTATTGAAGAGCATGTAGTTAAAACGACATAACTGTCACTCTTCTCCTCCTCTCCATGGCCCCTATATTTACTCACCCTGCCCACCACTACTTACCCACCCCTCTCTTCTCTCACTGTCAACCTTCCTTCTCTCCATGGCCATGAGCTCTAGCTTCAGCTCCAACGCCAACCCCCTCCCTTAGGGTATTGGCTGGAGGGCCTTCTTCCTCGGGTGGTCGGCTGGTGACCGCACCAAGTTCGAGAACACCATGGAGGTGTGCTCGAACTTCGGCTCCATGCCTGACATGCAGAAGGAATCTGATGCAGTGCTCATGAGGGCCGTTGCACAAGAGCTGAAGACGTTGATTCCTGACCCGGCGAAGCGCGCGATGACAATCGACATCATTCGCTGGGCCATGAATCAGGTCGTCTCCGACGACGCTAAACAAAGGAAGAAGTGGTCCAAGTACAAGAACTACTGGGCTCCTAGTGACCGCCGTGCCGCAGTGTACTAGGAGACGACAATCGTGTCGCCGGCGGTCGGCGGTGGGGAGCCTTTGGAGGAGGAAGAACCGGTGCAGATGCCGAGGGCACCGGAGCCGTGTCGCCGCATTCGGCAGATCGACCTTGACTCCGTCGAGGACGACGATGATGACCCGCCGCCCCCCACGGCGATGAACAAGAAGATGAAGACCAGCCACTTGACCCGCCGCTCCGCACGCCCGTGACGGCCGCCGTGGTTAGCGGGCGTCTGCGTAGTACCCCAATCCCCTTCTAATCGCATCTCAGATTCTACCTCTATTCCGATCTTGCATGAACTAGTATGAACTCGTATGAACTAGTATGAACTACCTCTACATGCTTATCTACCTCTATTCCCCATTCCCCACTCCCAAGTGGATCGAATCTATCGCCGGATCGAACGGGTAAAAGTAGTGCATGACGAGCAGAGAGAAGTGCTTACCGCCATTGCCGCGGGCCCAGTGATGATCCGCCACCGGTGATGGAGTCCGGTTAAGGGCATATTTATCCCTAAGGTGTTTTGGTGATTGATGACAATGCTTTTTGCGGACTAAACGTGTGCCTTGAGTTTCTCAGACGTTTCATCGCTAGGCACAAGACGGTTTGGTGCCCTCAAGACTATTGAAGACGGCGTTTTCTACGCTTTCTTTTTGGTGGATTTGAGTCGAGGGAAAGCCGTACTATTAAGAGGGGGTCCGCGGAAAGGTTCGTGGAATCATCACGCATACATTTTCTTCCTTGTCTCCTCCTTTCCCTCGCTTTGGAGCATCCTCCTGCTATCCTCTATGCATTATGTCTTGGTTGTCGATATTGGGCTTGCGGTAGTATCGCTTCCTCAAGCGGTAGTACTGCACTGACGCAGTAGTATCACAGAGCCCACGGTAGTACCGCCTCCGAGTCAGAGTACCGCGGGCCCCCTGTGCCAAGTGTCAAGATTATGGTAGTAGGGGCGGATGTAATTTTTTACATCCGCGCCTTGATATGTCTCCAATGTATCTATAATTTTTGATTGCTCCATGCTATATTATCTACTGTTTTGGACAATATTGGGCTTTATTATCCACTTTTATATTATTTTTGGGACTAACCTATTGACCCAGAGCCCAAAGTGCCTCGCTGTTTTTCCCTTGTTTCGAGTTTCAAAGAAAAGGAATATCAAACGGAGTCGAAACGAATGAAACCAACTGGAGAAGTTATTTTTGGAAGGAAAGCTACCGAAAAACTTGGAGTGCACGTCGAGAAAGAAACAAGGAGCCACGAGGCAGGGGGCGCCCACCCCCTAGGGCACGCCTCCACCCTCGTGGGCCCTCGTGGCTCCTTGGCGCATTTCTTTCACCTATATAATCTCATATACCCTAAAAACTTCGGGAATGTAATAGATCGGAGTTCCGCCGCCGCAAGACTCTATAGCCACCAAAACCAATCGGGACCTGTTCAAGACCACGGAGGGGGGAACCTCACCGGTGGCCATCTTCATCATCCCGGCGCTTCCATGACGAGGAGGGAGTAGTTCACCCTCGGGCTGAGGGTATGTACCAAAGAGCTATGTGTTTGATCTCTCTCTCTCTCTCTCTCGTGTTCTTGATTTGGCACGATCTTGATGTATCGCGAGCTTTGCTATTATAGTTGGATCTTATGTTGCTTCTCCCCCTCTACTCTCTTGTAATGGATTGAGTTTTCCCTTTGAAGTAATCTTATCGGATTGAGTCTTTAATGACTTGAGAACACTTGATGTATGTCTTGCCGTGCGTATCTGTGGTGACAATGGGATATCACGTGATTCACTTGATGTATGTTTTGGTGATCAACTTGTGGGTTCCGCCCATGAACCTATGCATAGGGGTTGGCACATTTTCGCCTTGATTCTCCGGTAGAAACTTTGGGGCACTCTTTGAGGTTCTATGTGTTGGTTGAATAGATGAATCTGAGATTGTGTGATGCATATCGTATAATCATACCCATGGATACTTGAGGTGACATTGGAGTATCTAGGTGACATTAGGGTTTTGGTTGATTTGTGTCTTAAGGTGTTATTCTAGTACGAACTATAGGGTTGTTTGTGACACTTATAGGAATAGCCCAACGGATTGATTGGAAAGAATAACTTTAAGGTGGTTTCTTACCCTACCATAATCTCTTCGCTTGTTCTCCGCTATTAGTGACTTTGGAGTGACTCTTTGTTGCCTGTTGAGGGATAGTTATATGATCCAATTATGTCATTATTGTTGAGAGAACTTACACTAGTGAAAGTATGAACCTTAGGCCTTGTTTCAACGCATTGCAATACCGTTTACGCTCACTTTTACCACTTGTTACCTTGCTGTTTTTATATTTTCAGATTACAAAAACCCATATCTACCATCCATATTGCACTTGTATCACCATCTCTTCGCCGAACCAGTGCACCTATACAATCTACCATTGTATTGGGTGTGTTGGGGACACAAGAGACTCTTTGTTATTTGGTTGTGGTTGTTTGAGAGAGACCATCTTCATCCCACGCCTCTCACGGATTGATAAACCTTAGGTCATCCACTTGAGGGAAATTTGCTATCGTCCTACAAACCTCTCGCACTTGGAGGCCCAACAACGCCTACAAGAAGAAGGTTGCGTAGTAGACATCAAGCTCTTTTTCTCGGCGCCGCTGTCGGGAGGTGAGTGCTTGAAGGTATATCTTTAAATCTTGCAATCGAATCTTTTAGTTTCTTGTTTTATCACTAGTTTAGTTTATAAAAGAAAACTACAAAAAATGGAATTGAGTTTGCCTCATACGCTTCATCTTTTAATATCTTTCATGAGAATGATGGAAAGGAAAATTGTGCTCAAGTACTAGAAGAAGAATTGCATAGAATGCTTGGCATAAAATATGTGAATGATGAGCATGATTGCAATGTTGTTAGTATGAGTTCCTTGAATATCCATGATGCTAATGATATGCAAAGCCACAAGCTTGGGGAAGCTATGTTTGATGAAGATGATATTTTTGTCCCCAAGCTTTGATGAGCAAATTTACTATGATGAAACCATGCCTCCTATTTATGATGATTATATTGATGAAAGTGGGTTTGGAAGAGTGTCAACTTTAGGAAGTAATGATCCCACTATTTTGGAGGATGTTGAATATTATTGTGATAATTATGAAAGTGGATTTGGAGAGGTCATGACTTTATTTAGTGATGAATCCACTATTTCGAAGAGGTTCCAATTGTTTATGAGAACAAAGTTGCTATATATGATGATTATTGTGATGACTTGTATGCTATAAAGAATAATGATAACCATGAAACTTGTCATCTTGGTCTTAATTTTCATTCAAATGATAGTTGTTTTGTTGAGTTTGCTCCACTATTATTCATGAGAAGAAATTTTCTTATGTGGAGAGTAATAAAATTCTATGCTAGTAGATCATGAAAAGAATGCTTTAGGTGCTAGTTATATTGTTGAATTCATTCATGATGCTACTGAAAGTTACTATGAGGGAGGAATGTATGCTTGTAGGAATTGCAATAATATCAAGTTTCCTCTCTATGTGCTTAAAATCTTGAAGTTATGCTTGTTTTACCTTCCTATGCAAGTTGATTCTTGTTCCCATAAGTTGTTTGCTCATTAAAATTCCTATCTTTGTGGACGCCGATTTGTTCAGACACTAATCATACACGCAAACGTGTACGATCAAGATCAGGGACTCACGGGAAGATATCACAACACAACTCTAAAAATAAAATATGTCATACAAGCATCATAATACAAGCCAGGGGCCTCAAGGGCTCGAATACAAGTGCCCGATCTTAGACGAGTCATCGGAAGCAACAATATCTGAGTGCGCATATAAGTTAAATAAGTTGCCATAAGATGGCTAGCACAAACCGGGATACAGATCGAAGAGGCGCAGGCCTCCTGCCTGGATCCTCCTAAACTATTCCTGGTCGTCGTGACCGCCTCGCACGTAGCATGAGGGCACCTCCGGTGTAGTAGGAGTCGCCGTCGACGGTGGCGTCGCTCCCTGGCTCCAAAGATCTGGTTGCGACAACCAGGTAGAAAGGAAAGGGGAAAAAGAGGGAGAAAAGCAACCGTGAGTACTCATCCAAAGTACTCGCAAGCAAAGATCTACACTACATATGCATGGGTATATGTGTAAAGTGGCAATATCGATGGACTGAACTGCAGAATGCCAGAATAAGAGGGGGATAGCTAGTCCTGTCGAAGACTACGCTTCTGGCAGCCTCCATCTTGTAGCATGTAGAAGAGAGTAGATGGTAAGTTCACCAAGTAGCATCGCATAGCATAATCCTACTCGGCGATCCCCTCCTCGTCGCCCTGTTAGAGAGAGATCACCGGGTTATATCTGGCACTTGGAAGGGTGTGTTTTATTAAGTATCCGGTTCTAGTTGTCATAAGGTCAAGGTACAACTCCAAGTCGCCCCTGCTATCAAGATCACGGCTATTCGAATAGATAAACTTCCCTGCAGGGGTGCACCACATAACCCAACACGCTCGATCCCATTTGGCCGGACACACTTTTCTGGGCCATGCCCTGCCGCGGAAGACCAACATGTCCCGCAGCCCTACCTAGGCATAACAGAGACGTCAGCACGCCGGTCTAAATCCTATGGCGCAGGGGTCTGGGCCCATCGCCCATTGCACACTCGCACGCTATGTAACGCTGGCCGGAAGCGTAGCTAGCCTAGCGTGCTCCAGCCCAATCCGGCCAGCCGCCAGCTTGCCGACGCCACGGTTGCTTGCCGATACCACGACGCCGAGTGCCCATAATTGTTCCCAGCGTAGTTGGTTAGTGCGTATAGGCCAAATGGCCGACTCGGATCAAATACCAAGGTCTCGTTAAGCGTGTTAAGTATCCATGAACGCCGACCAGGCCAAGCCCACCTCTCTCCTAGGTGGTCTCAACCTGCCCTGCCGCCTCCGCCACAAAGTAATAATGGGCCGTCGGAAACCCAGCGCACCTCTACCGGGATGGAGCCACCGCCTTCAAATTTCCATCTCCTAACAAAGATCATAAGTAATGTAACAATATACAAGATATAGCATATGCCCGTGATCACCTCCCGAAGTGATCACGGCCCAAGAGTATAGCATGGCGCATTTTGACAAGAATGTAGGGCCACCGATGGAATACTAGCATCCTATACTAAGTATTAGGATAGCAGGTAAAGGTAACAATCAGAGCAACAATGACAAAGGCTATGCATCAGAATACGATTAACCGAAAGCAGTAACATGCTACACTACTCTAATGCAAGCTGTATAGAGAAGGAATAGGCGATATCTGGTGATCAAGGGGGGGGGGCTTGCCTGGTTGCTCTAGCAAGAGGGAGGGGTCGTCAACACCGTAGTCGTACTGGGTAGCAGCGGCGTCGATCTCGTTGTCTACCAGAAAGAAGTAACGGAGGGGGAACACAATAAATAACAGAGCAATCAAAGCTTCACAAAGCATAACATGGCAATACGCGGTGCTAGGTATGCCCTAACGCGGTAGGAGGTGATACCGACGAAGGGGGGAAACATCCCGGAAAGTATCCCTGGTGTTTCGCGTTTTCGGACAGATGAACCGGAGGGGGAAAGTTGCGTGTTTGCTATGCTAGGGATGTGTGGTGGACGAACGGGCTACGTATTCAGATTCGTCTCGTCGTTCTGAGCAACTTTCATGTACAAAGTTTTTTTATCCGAGCTACGGATTATTTTATATTCATTTAAAAAGGATTTAATCATTTTTAGGAATTAACCAATTTATTTAAATCTAAAATCATTTATTACATCATCATGACGTTAGTGGTGAAAGTTGACCGTTGACTAGTCAACTAACAGTTGGGGGTCCGCTTGTCATTTCCTCTACACTAATTAATGAGTTAATTTTAGATAATCAAGTTAATTGGGCTAATCTAAGCAAGGTTAATTAATTTAATTACATTACTAATTATTTAATTAATTCATTCATTTTATTATCCTTTTTTCAGTTTCCTTTTTCTCTACTCCTTTTCTTTTTATTTGATTTACAGGGGAGGGCCCCACATGTAAGTGGCTCAGGCCACCTCCCTCCTATGCACAAACGCACACAGGGGAGGGCAGAGGGCGCGACGGCTGGACATGGCCCCGGCGAGGCCATGGCCGCGGCCGACAGCGGGGTAGGCAGCAGGGGATTCATGAAGCGCACGAAGCGCACGGGCACGAGCGTGGGGGCTCATCGGGCGTGGACGCGGTCGGTCAGGGCAAGGGCGCTGCAGTGGTCAAGGGCGAGGGCATGCATCGCGACAGCGCAAGACGAGCGGCGCTGGGAGCACGCGCCTGGGCGCTGGTAGAGCAGGCCGTGGCTGGGCGAAGACGCGGCGCGCTGCTGTGGCCAGAAAGGTGGGAGGCCGGTGCGGGCGGCGACACGTCAGAGGCGACGAGCGCTGGAACAGGGAGAGGAGAGGAAGGCGAACGGGGCTCACCTCGGGCCGTAGGGGGGTGGCAGCGGGCTCGAGGGGGCTCGGCATGGCCGGAGACAATGATGAACGGGGCGGCAGCGACGACATCGGTGAGCGGGCGTCCAGCGCTCCAGATCGGGGAAGGAGGGAGGAGCTGCGAGGAGGAGACCGGGGCGATGCTTGGCGATCTGGTGACGGGGTCGATGCCGGCGACGGCGTGGCACCGGTGCGATGGCGCCGGGGACGCATCGGGGGCGGGCATCACACTCGATCCAGATCAAGCGAGAGGGCGAGGGGGTCGTGGGGAATGTGGGGGGGGAGTGGGGTGACCGGGGGGTTAGGGTTTCGGGACGGGGAGGATAAGGGAGAGTGGGGTGGGCCGGCCTGGGCCAGTGGGCTGGCCTGTCTACTAGCTGGGCCGGTTGGCTCAGTGGGGGAGGGGGGTATTCTCCCTTTTTTTATTTGTTTTTCTTTTCGTATTTTCTTTTATTCGGTTTTATTTTACTTTTAATTTCTTTAGTTTTGTAAAATATGACAATAGCTCCTAAATTAATGTCTCTGAATAATCCACTGCCTTAAAAAGTTTGGTGACTAATAAACTAGTTTAACATTTGTTTAATAATTTAAAAGCATTCAAATAATTGTTTTTCTACTGTTTTATTTAGTTAAGTGCATTTAAACTTTTTATAAAGACTTGGTTTATCCACCAATATTACTTATGAATTATTTGGCTCACTCCGAACATTTTAGTTTTAATATTTTAAATCTTTTATTGTTTGCTTGATTTCGAATTTGAATTCGAATCGGTTTCGAACTAACGCGAGATTAACTACAGTGATAGCGGTGACATGGCAAGATTAACAGGGAATTACTATAGCTTAAATATCCGGGCGTCACAATTCTCCTCCACTACAAGAAATCTCGTCCCGAGATTTAAGAGGGGAAGTGACGGGGAAGCGATTTGGTTACGAAATTCTAACGAATCATCTCGGTCTTGGTTGCTCTTCTCGAAGAGGTCGATCCATTACGTGGGTGTCTTCATTTCTCTGCTTCGGGTCATCATGACGATGTTGGCATCCTTTCTTCGGGGGCTCCATCGTACTTACGAATAGGAAAGGGGTAGCTTGACAACGATAAAACGCTACCAGGGGTAATCATCGGGGGTTTATCCCATGAATGAACATATGAGTATCTCTCGAGTTGAACGAATAAAACATGCCGAGAGCAAAGTAATATGGTACAATAAGAAGTTTAAAATGGGTAGACAATCGTTCAATGACTGACACAAGGTGTGAAAGGGGTACAGAGTAACGAGAATAAGTATTATGTCTGATACCAGAATAGATCACTAGGAAGGTGGCTCGCGAATTACACACGAAGCCAAGCGTGAGGAATAACCTTGCGAACAGGTTGTGTATAGAAGAGTCAGGTTTCGATCCTGTGGAGCTGTGGGTTATGGGCCCACCATGTGGGTTAAAGTAGAAAGAGGGCTGACATCTTGCACGGTCACGATAGCAAGGCATGTCAGAGGGTAGCCTGTCAGTTATGTCGGCAACAACATCGATACCAAGGGCGAGGGACGATGAGAACCATTTTCACCTTTCGTTGAACGAGGCGGACCAATAGGCAAGGTTCTCGCCCATCGGTGGTTACCGAATGTCATCAACAAAAGTAATAAGCCTTCATCGATGTAATTGCACACTAAGGTGTTAACATAAGCGGGGATTAATACCGCTTAGATCATAATGATCACCGTAAAGGTTAGACAAAACAATGGAAATGAAAAGGTGTTTATCAGATTAACAAAACAATGGAAAGGAAAATGTGTTTAAACACATATTTCAGGGGTATATCCTTCCCAAGGGCAAGCAAAGCATGATATCCATGACGGGATATAACGTACAAAACCCTTCAGGAAAGGGAAGAGAAATTCCATGCCATTATCCATACAACGGTGTTTGGATAATTGAGCAAGAAACATTTAGCATTGGGCTTCAAATGTTCTTGTTGAAAATCGGAGTACCACAAACATGCTTCGAGATAGCATCGACATGGTCTTCGAGCAAAGGTCAGACTTTGGGAACACAAAGGATCCATCAGGAATAACTTGTGGAATAAGTCTTACAATTTCCTCATGGAAGAATGGATAACCTTGCTAAAAAAGGAATCTATAACAATAGCCTCCGCCAGTGTGCTAGGCACGACATCACCTTACCGGGTCACATAAAGACCAATGTTATAACTCTTGGAAATAAGTTACAACCATCATATCCGACCGAGATTCAGATCTGATTGGCGGGATACCTCGCACTGGATGCCCGAGAAGAAAAGGTGCAACACAATTGACGAGTTGGCATTGTAAGATTTTCAGAAATGAACTATGGAAGCGAAGTTCCGAAACAAGAGTTCATCATTAATCCAAGGAGAGATGAGGAGGTGGCTGATGGATTCAGCAACATTTCGTCAAGATTTCCAAAAAGATGGATTTCCACAATTATGTGAACAAGGAGATAGCATTAGTCATATCAAATGATATAACGATGTATGCTCGAGGAAAGACATACACAATTAAACATTGGTTGAAAGGTGCACCCGAAATATGGGCTGGGTTGCACGATCAATGTTAGAATGGTGACTTGACGAACAAAAAAATTAGAATGAAACTCGACCATTCACTTCAAAGCAATAGGGTTGCTATAAGTTTTGAATTCACACATCATAGTTCAATTGTCGGTATTCCGGTTAGAAACAACACGGGTACCAAGAAAGAATGGTGAGGGTGAGAAGTATCACCATACCAAGAATTCTTAAGAGGTGGTGAAATTCTCACAACATTCTTGATATATAAGATGGTATTACTTCAAAGTAGGACATAAGACAAAATTTGGATAGCCAGGAACTCAAGGTACAACCACAACACGAACAAGTTTGTGTTGGAAAGAAGGCAAGGAAGTAGTCGATGACAACACAAATCATCAAGGGGCAAGGATGGTAATTCTCATCATGAATTTGATTAATATTCTGGAAGAGCTCAGAATGTTGATAATGATTACGACACATTTGTCGAGAGATTACCTGAAGATGTAATCGATCAGCGATGACATCAAGTCAAAGGAATGATGAAGCAAGAGGTTATTGGAACCATGGGTACGACACAAACTCGAAACCGAGCTTGTTGTCCGATGTGGAATGATAAGACAAGGAAATAAACGTAAGATTAGCTCAGCATAAAAAATTTGTGTACCGGGAAGAAGGACCAGGTAGCACAGTTAAGATTTAGCACAATAATGATATAGCCAATCAGGCTAGGAATGACATGATCGGGTAAAAACTCGTAAGTAAAGAATATTAGTAAGAGTTGTTGAATCGTAATGCGGACTTGGTTCAGTTATCGGTGTCTTTGAGTGTTTAAAAACTCGGAGCCCGTGAAAATTGGAATCAGTGAGGATGTAGTACTTGATGAAGAACTCATAAGAGGTTATGCAGTTCTGTGATAATGTCGAGATACCAGGGGGTATTACTCGATGACAGATCAAAATATAGGTTGGAATGGGTATTGCTCTGCAGAAGACAAGTGCTTTTAACTTGTCTGGGAAATTGAATCAAAGGGGAACAATATGGTCAGAACCACATTTGTAAATGATCAAACCACAGATACAAGCACTTATAACAAGGGGGTAACTATTTTGCGAGAAGCTTCCATGATAAGATCTGCATCGTGTCCATGGGCATGAACGCAAAGTTCAAGGTCGACTCCCACTTCTTCAATGTATAACCTTTCATTCACTTCTCGCTTGATGAAGTTGCGATGTTGAAATTTTATCCGCAAAATACCGTAAGAGTATGACTCATGAAAACTTTCGAGTTCACACATATTATGGAAGGCATAGGTTCAACCCATCGGGGCATCGTGGAAACATATACCACAAGCTTCAATAGTAAATATCACCAGCTCAAAAGCAGAGCATGGTTGGCCAAATCAAGGAATAGGATTTACCAAAGGCATTATGTATCAGGGAAAGAACTTCCAAAGTGATTGAATATGAAGGATGTTGTCGGATAAAATCCAACAAGGTTCTGATGGTCCATAAAAGATCTGATGAGTATCGGCACACAACCAGGGGAAGAATCAATGCAAAGACCTTGGATTATAGAAACAACTGAGTAACTTAGAGCTCCATTGCAAAGGAATTATGATTTACAAAGCGAAGGATCAGAAGCAGACGCTCTGATCAAGGATGGATAAGTTCATTAGACATAGGGGCACAATCAACGACAATTTGATTGGCAAGAACCAGCTCACGTAAAAAATGACATCTGAGCTGGAAGGATGAATTCTAAGATCTGATTGAGGATTGTGAGCATTCGCAACAAATTGAATCAACGGACTCAAAATGATAATGACAAGAGATGCCAATAAGATTAGAAGACTTATGGGACTAACCATAATGCAAGCAAGCAAGAATTTCAAGAGCAAGAGGATGCTCAGGATTTTTGGAAGATCGAATGGTATTTCGAAAACTTTTGTGAAACACATGAACAACTAGGAAAGAGCGGATACTCGATAAGTGCGAGGAATTATCCGTAAGGGTATACATGAGGCAAGAACTATAAAGCAGTAAGCTCAAAGGATTCTTGGAACAACGGAGAGCGGTTCGGGGCATCTTGTATTAACAAGATCAACTTGGAATAAAATTAAGAACGATGGGTGTAAGTACTTATCCATAGGGATAAATCAGTGGTAGGGAATTGCAAAAGCAACGAGCACAAAGTCTCGAGAACATCGGAGAGTATCTTCGAAATCCTTCGGAGCACCAAGCAATCATCTGGAGTGAGGGGCTCTGCGGGAGGAAGTAGTTACGAGAACCTAGAGTCAGAGTTAGTAAAATCATTTCACCCGAATAGAAGAGAGGTCAGAGTCCCAGAGTATAGGTCGAGGAATAAAAGATCCTAATACCACCCAATGGCGACGTGGGCCTGTAAGTCGCACAACCATGTTAGTAAAAACCTTTTCAATGACTAGACTCGACTTCGGCCAAGGAGTTGGAAAGGGGGATTCCTACAGGCAGTCCACTCTGATACCAACTTGTGACGCCCCCGATTTCCCCGTACACTAATCATACACGCAAACGTGTACGATCAAGATCAGGGACTCACGGGAAGATATCACAACACAACTCTAAAAATAAAATATGTCATACAAGCATCATAATACAAGCTAGGGGCCTTGAGGGCTCGAATACAAGTGCCCGATCTTAGACGAGTCAGCGGAAGCAACAATATCTGAGTACAGACATAAGTTAAACAAGTTGCCATAAGATGGCTAGCACAAACTGGGATGCAGATCGAAAGAGGCGCAGGCCTCCTGCCTGGGATCCTCCTAAACTATTCCTAGTCGTCGTCAGCGGCCTGCACGTAGCAGTAGGCACCTCTAGTGTAGTAGGAGTCTTCGTCGACGGTGGCGTCTGGCTCCTGGGCTCCAGCATCTGGTTGCGACAACCAGGTAGAAAGGAAAGGGGAAAAAGAGGGAGAAAAGCAACCGTGAGTACTCATCCAAAGTACTCGCAAGCAAGGATCTACACTACATATGCATGGGTATATGTGTAAAGGGGCAATATCGATGGACTGAACTGCAGAATGCCAGAATAAGAGGGGGATAGCTAGTCATGTCGAAGACTACGCTTCTGGCAGCCTCCATCTTGCAGCATGTAGAAGAGAATAGATGGTAAGTTCACCAAGTAGCATCGCATAGCATAATCCTACCCGGCGATCCCCTCCTTGTCGCCCTGTTAGAGAGCGATCACCGGGTTATATCTGGCACTTGGAAGGGTGTGTTTTATTAAGTATCTGGTTCTAGTTGTCATAAGGTCAAGGTATAACTCCAAGTCGTCCTGTTACCGAAGATCACGACTATTCGAATAGATAAACTTCCCTGCAGGGATGCACCACATAACCCAATACGCTCGATCCCATTTGGCCGGACACACTTTTCTGGGTCATGCCCGGCCGTGGAAGATCAACACGTCGCAGCCCTACCTAGGCACAACAGAGATGTCAACACTCCGGTCTAAATCCTATGGCGCAGGGGTCTGGGCCCATCGCCCATTGCACACCTGCATGTTGCGAACGTGGCCGGAAGCAGACCTAGCCTAGCAGGCGTTCTAGTCCAATCCGGCCAAGGCCGCTTCGGGCCGCCGACGTCACGAAGGCTTCGGTGATACCACGACGCCGAAAGTGCCCGTGAATCGCTCCTCAGTAGTTGGTTAGTGCGTATAGGCCAAATGGCCGACTCAGATCAAATACCAAGATCTCGTTAAGCGTGTTAAGTATCCGCTGACGCCGACCAAGGCCAGGCCCACCTCTCTCCTAGGTGGTCTCAACCTGCCCTGCCGCCCGCCATAAAGTAACGATGGGGCCGTCGGGATGCCGTGCCCACCTCACCGGGATGGAGCCACCTGCCTTCAAATTTCATCTCCGAACAATATCATAAGTAATGTAACAAGATACAAGATATAGCATATGCCCGTGATCACCTCCCGAAGTGATCACGACCCAAAGAGTATAGCATGGCATTTAACAAGAATGTAGGGCCACCGATGGAATACTAGCATCCTATACTAAGCATTAGGATAGCAGGTAAAGGTAACAACTATAGCAACAATGACAAAGCTATGCATCGTAATAGGATTAACCGAAAGCAGTAACATGCTACACTACTCTAATGCAAGCAGTATAGAGAAGGAATAGGCGATATCTGGTGATCAAGGGGGGGGCTTGCCTGGTTGCTCTAGCAAGAAGGAGGGGTCGTCAACACCGTAGTCGTACTGGGTAGCAGCGGCGTCGGTCTCGGTGTCTACCAGAAAGAAGTAACGGAGGGGGAACACAATAAATAACAGAGCAATCAAAGCTTCACAAAGCATAACATGGCAATACGCGGTGCTAGGTATGTCCTAACGCGGTAGGATGTGATACCGACGAAGGGGGGAAACATCCCAGAAAGTATCCCCGGTGTTTGCTATGCTAGGGATGTGTGGTGGACGAACGGGCTACGTATTCGAATTCATCTCGTCGTTCTGAGCAACTTTCATGTATGAAGTTTTTTCATCCGTGCTACGGATTATTTTATATTTATTTAAAAAGGATTTAATCATTTTTAGGAATTAACAGATTTATTTAAATCTAAAATCATTTATTACATCATCATGACATCAGCATGATGTCAGTGGTCAAAGTTGACCATTGACTAGTCAACTGACAGTTGGGAGGGTCCGTTTGTCATTTCCTCTACACTAATTAACAGAGTTAATTTTAGCTAATCAAGTTAATTGGGCTAATCTAAGCAAGGTTAATTAATTTAATTACATTACTAATTATTTAATTAATTAATTCATTTTATTATCCTTTTTTTTTCAGTTTCGTTTTTCTCTACTCCTTTTCTTTTTATTTGATTTACAGGGGAGGGCCCCACATGTAAGTGGCTCAGGCCACCTCCCTCCTACGCACAAACGCACACAGGGGAGGGCAGAGGGCGCGGTGGCCGGACATGGCCTCGGCGAGGCCATGGCCGCGTCGACAGCCGGGTAGGCGAGGGACGATCAAGCGGCGCACGAAGCGCACGGGTCACGAGCGAGGCTCATCGATGGACGCGGGTCGGCTATGGCAAGGGCGCGCAGTGGTCATGGCGAGGGCATCTGTGCTTGGCAACACGTGAGCGATGGCTGGCGCTGGAAGGCGAGCGGCGTGGGGAGAGCGTGCACCGGGCGCTGGTAGAGCGGCCGCGGGCCGGGCGGCACGCAGCACGCGGTGGCGCGGCCGAAAGGAGGCCGGGCGGCGACGCGTCGAAGGCGGCGAGTGCTGGAACAGGGAGAGAAGGGAAAGGCGAACGGGGCTCACCTCGAGCCGTAGGGGGTGGCAGCGGGCTCGAGGGGGCTCGGGATGGCCGGAGATGATGATGAACGAGGAGGCAGCGACGACGTCGGCGAGCGGGCGTCCAGCGCTCCAGATCGGGGCAGGAGGGAGGAGCTGCGAGGAGGAGACCGGGGCGATGCTTGGCGATCTGGTGACGGGGTCGGCGACGGCGTGGCACCGGTGCGATGGCGCCGGGGACGCATCGGGGGCGGGCGTCATGCTCGATCCAGATCAAGCGAGAGGGCGAGGGGGTCGTGGGGAACGTGGGGGGAGTGGGGTGACCGGGGGGTTAGGGTTTCGGGACGGGGAGGATAAGGGAGAGTGGGGTGGGCCGGCCTAGGCCAATGGGCTGGCATGTCTACTAGCTGGACCGGTTGGCTCAGTGGGGGAGGGGGGTATTCTCCCTTTTTTTATTTGTTTTTATTTTCGTATTTTCTTTTATTCTGTTTTATTTTACTTTTAATTTCTTTAGTTTTGTAAAATATGACAATAGCTCCTAAATTAATGTCTCTGAATAATCCTCTGCCTTAAAAAGTTTGGTGACTAATAAACTAGTTTAACATCTGTTTAATAATTTAAAAGCATTCAAATAATTGTTTTTCTAATGTTTTATTTAGTTAAGTGCATTTAAACTTTTTATAAAGACTTGGTTTATCCACCAATATTAGTTATGAATTATTTGGCTCACTCCGAACATTTTAGTTTTAATATTTGAAATCTTTTATTGTTTTCTTGATTTTGAATTTGAATTCGAATCGGTTTCGAACTAACGCCAGATTAACTACAATGATAGCGGTGACATGGCAAGATTAACAGGGAATTATTGTAATATCCGGGCGTCACATATGCATAGGAAGTGGGTTAGACTTAAATGTGCTAGTCATATTCTTCATGATACTCTCTTTATGTTTCAATTTTTATCTTTTATGTGAGCATCATTGAAATCATCATGCCTAGCTAGGGGCGTTAAACGTTAGCGCTTGTTGGGAGGCAACCCAATTTTATTTTAGTTTCTTGTTTTTTGGTTATGTTTAGTAATAAATAATCCATCTAGCTTCTGTTTAGATGTGGTTTTATGTTTTAATTAGTGTTTGTGCCAAGTAAAACCTTAGGGAAGACTTGGATGAAGTCTTTATGATCATGCTGTAAAAAACAGAAACTTTAGCGCTCACGAGATTAGCCAAAACTTTTTACTGAAGAGTGCTATTTAGTTAATTCTTTTTGCAGATGATTACAAGACAAATTCCTCAGGTCCACCAATTTATTTTGGAATTTTTGGAGTTCCAGAAGTTTGCGTTAGTTACAGATTACTATAGACTGTTCTGTTTTTGACAGATTCTGTTTTTCGTGTGTTGCTTGCTTATTTTGATGACTCTATGGTTAGTAAAAGAGTTTACAAACCATAGAGAAGTTGGAATGCAGTAGGTTTAACACCAATATAAATAAATAATGAGTTCATTACAGTACCATGAAGTGGTGTTTTGTTTTCTTTCACTAACGGAGCTTACGAGATTTCTGTTAAGTTTTGTGTTGTGAAGTTTTCAAGTTTTGGGTAAAGATTCGATGGACTATGGAATAAGGAGTGGCAAGAGCCTAAGCTTGGGGATGCCCAAGGCACCCCAAGGCAATATTCAATGACAACCAAGAGCCTAAGCTTGGGGATGCCCTGGATGGCATCCCCTCTTTCGTCTTCGTTCATCGGTAACTTTACTTGGAGCTATATTTTTATTCACCACATGATATGTGTTTTGCTTGGAGCGTCATTTTCTTTTGTTAGTATTTGCTTGCTGTTTGAATAAAATACCAAGATCTGAAATTGTTAAATGAGAGAGAGTCTTCACATAGCTACATAATTATTTAACTACTCATTGATCTTCACTTATATCTTTTTGGAGTAGTTTGTCATTTACTCGTGTGCTTCACTTATATCTTTTGAGTTATATAGTTTTGCTCTAGTACTTCACTTATATATTTTAGAGCACGGTGGTGGATTTGTTTTATAGAAACTATTGATCTCTCATGCTTCACTTAGATTATTTTGAGAGTCTTAAATAGCATGGTAATTTGCTTAAATCCTAATATGCTTGGTATTCAAGATTAGTAAAAACTTTCTTATGAGTGTGTTGAATACTAAGAAAAGTTTGATGCTTGATAATTGTTTTGAGATATAAAGATGGTGATATTAGAGTCTTGCTAGTTGAGTAGTTGTGAATTTGAGAGATACTTGTGTTAAAGTTTGTGATTCCCGTAGCATGCACGTATGGTGAACCGTTATGTGATGAAGTCGAGCATAATTTATTTATTGATTGTCTTCCTTATGAGTGGCGGTCGGGGACGAGCGATGGTCTTTTCCTACCAATCTATCCCCCTAGGAGCATGCGCGTAATACTTTGCTTTGATAACTTGTAGATTTTTGCAACAAGTATATGAGTTCTTCATCACTAATGTTGAGTCCATGGATTATACGCACTTTTCTTCCTCCCACCATTGCTAGCCTCTCTAATACCGCACACCTTTCGCCGGTATCATACACCCACCATATACCTTCATCAAAACAGCCACCATACCTACCTATCATGGCATTTCCATAGCCATTCCGAGATATATTGCCATGCAACTTTCCACCGTTCCGTTTATTATGACACGCTCCATCATTGTCATATTGCTTTGCATGATCATGTAGTTGACATTGCATTTGTGGCAAAGCCACCGTTCATAATTCTTTCATACATGTCACTCTTGATTCATTGCATATCCCGGTACACCGCCGGAGGCATTCATATAGAGTCATATCTTGTTCTAAGTATTGAGTTGTAATTCTTGAGTTGTAAGTAAATAAAAGTGTGATGATCATCATTATTAGAGCATTGTCCAAGTGAGGAAAAGGATGATGGAGACTATGATTCCCCCACAAGTAGGGATGAGACTCCGGACGAAAAGAAAAGAAAAAAAAGAGGCCATAAAAAAGAGAAAGGCCCAAATAAAAAAAATAAAAAATGAGAGAAAAAGAGAGAAGGGGCATTGCTACTATCCTTTTACCACACTTGTGCTTCAAAGTAGCACCATGATCTTCATGATAGAGAGTCTCTCATTTTGTCACTTCCATATACTAGTGGGAATTTTTCATTATAGAACTTGGCTTGTATATTCCAATGATGGGCTTCCTCAAAATGCCCTAGGTCTTCGTGAGCAAGCGAGTTGGATGCACACCCACTTAGTTTCTTTTGTTGAGCTTTCATATACTTATAGCTCTAGTGCATCCTTTCCATGGCAATCCCTACTCACTCACATTGATATCTATTGATGGGCATCTCCATAGCCCGTTGATACGCCTAGTTGATGTGAGACTATCTTCTCCCTTTTTGTCTTCTCCACAACCACCATTCTATTCCACCTATAGTGCTATGTCCATGGCTCACGCTCATGTATTGCGTGAAGATTGAAAAAGTTTTGAGAATGTCAAAAGTATGAAACAATTGCTTGGCTTGTCATTGGGTTGTGCAAGATTTAAATACTTTGTGTGGTGAAGATAGAGCATAGCCAGACTATATGATTTTGTAGGGATAACTTTATTTGGCCATGTTATTTTGAGAAGACATGATTGCTTTGTTAGTATGCTTGAAGTATTATTATTTTTATGTCAATATGAACTTTTGTCTTGAATCTTTCGGATCTGAATATTCATACCACAATTAAGAAGAATTACATTGAAATTATGCCAAGTAGCATTCCACATCAAAAATTATCTTTTTTATCATTTACCTACTCGAGGACGAGCAGGAATTAAGCTTGGGATGCTTGATACGTCTCCAACGTATCTATAATTTTGGTTGCTCCATGCTATATTATCTACTGTTTTGGACAATATTGGGCTTTATTATCCACTTTTATATTATTTTTGGGACTAACCTATTGACCCAGAGCCCAGTGCCAGTTCCTGTTTTTTCCCTTGTTTCAGTTTTTTGAAGAAAAGGAATATCAAACAGAGTCGAAATGGAATGAAACCACCTGGAGAAGTTATTTTTGGAAGGAAACCTACCGGAAAAACTTGGAGTGCACGTCAAGAAAGAAACGAGGGAGCCACGAGGCAGGGGGGCGCGCCCACCCCCTAGGGCGCGCCCTCCACCCTCGTGGGCCCCTCGTGGCTCCCCAGATGTACTTCTTTCACCTATATAATCCCATATATCCTAAAAACTTCGGGGAACAGAATAGATCGGGAGTTCCGCCGCCGCAAGCCTCTGTAGCCACCAAAAACCAATCGCGGCCCTGTTAAGACCACGGAGGGGGGAACCCTCACCGGTGGCCATCTTCATCATCCAGGCGCTCTCCATGACGGGGAGGGAGTAGTTCACCCTCGGGGCTGAGGGTATATACTGGTAGCTATGTGTTTGATCTCTCTCTCTCTCTCTCTCTCGTGTTCTTGATTTGGCACGATCTTGATGTATCGCGAGCTTTGCTATTATAGTTGGATCTTATGTTGCTTCTCCCCTTCTACTCTCTTGTAATGGATTGAGTTTTCCCTTTGTAGTAATCTTATCGGATTGAGTCTTTAATGACTTGAGAACACTTGATGTATGTCTTGTCGTGCATATCTGTGGTGACAATGGGATATCACGTGATTCACTTGATGTATGTTTTGGTGATCAACTTGCGGGTTCCGCCCATGAACCTATGCATAGGGGTTGGCACACGTTTTCATCTTGATTCTCCGGTAGAAACTTTGGGGCACTCTTTGAGGTTCTATGTGTTGGTTGAATAGATGAATCTGAGATTGTGTGATGCATATCGTATAATCATACCCATGGATACTTGAGGTGGCATTGGAGTATCTAGGTGACATTAGGGTTTTGGTTGATTTGTGTCTTAAGGTGTTATTCTAGTACGAACTCTAGGGCTGTTTGTGACACTTATAGGAATAGCCCAATGGATTTATTGGAAAGAATAACTTTGAGGTGGTTTCGTACCCTACCATAATCTCTTCGTTTGTTCTCCGCTATTAGTGACTTTGGAGTGACTCTTTGTTGCATGTTGAGGGATAGTTATATGATCCAATTATGTTATTATTGTTGAGAGAACTTGCACTAGTGAAAGTATGAACCCTAGGCCTTGTTACAACGCATTGCAATACCGTTTACGCTCACTTTTACCACTTGTTACCTTGCTGTTTTTATATTTTCAGATTACAAAAACCCATATCTACCATCCATATTGCACTTGTATCACCATCTCTTCGCCGAACTAGTGCATCTATACAATTTACCATTGTATTGGGTGTGTTGGGGACACAAGAGACTCTTTGTTATTTGGTTGCAGGGTTGTTTGAGAGAGACCATCTTCATCCTATGCCTCCCACGGATCGATAAACCTTAGGTCATCCACTTGAGGGAAATTTGCTACTGTCCTGCAAACCTCTGCACTTGGAGGCCCAATAACATCTACAAGAAGAAGGTTGCATAGTAGACATCACGCCTCCGCGGTAGTACCGCACCTTGTGCTGTAGTACCTTCTTGCGCTGCTCGGCTCACCGCCACGCCGGTAGTACCGCCTCCTCCAAATTGTAATCTTGTGTCAGATTTTTGCATCGTCTGATTTTCAGCGGAACTAGGCACGGATGTATTTTTATTCATCCGCGCCCTTCCCAGGCTAGGTCATTCCTGCCTTGCGGTGGTACCGAAAGGGGGAGCGGTAGTACCGCGCCTGCAGAAGTACCGTTCTCAACCTCTGTGCTTCAGGTTTGTTCTAGTTCCTGCCGTTGCAGCGGTAGTACCACGGTCTCTCGCGGTAGTACCGTATGGCCGTGCGGTAGTACCGCTTGTCAGGGGCGGTAGTACCGCAAGTCGTGGGCTGGTTAGGTGGATAACGGTTGGATTTTGCTCTCAACTATAAAAGGTGTGTCTTCTTCCTCTAGTCGACCACCTCTTCCAACCCTAAGCTCCATTGTTGCTCCAAGCTCCATTTTCGTCCGATCTCACTCCCTAGCCAATCAAACTTGTTGATTTGCTCGGGAGTGGTTGAGAAGGCCCCAATCTACACTTCCACCAAGAGAAATTTGATTCCCCCCACTAATCCCTTGCGGATCTTGTTAGTCTTGGGTGTTTGAGCACCCTAGACGGTTGAGGTCACCGCGGAGCCATAGTCCATTGTGGTGAAGCTTCATGGTGTCATTGGGAGCCTCCAATTAAGTTGTGGAGATTGCCCCAACCTTGTTTGTAAAGGTTCGGTCGCCGCCTCCAAGGGCACCAATAGTGGAATCACGGCATCTCGCATTGTGTCAGGGCGTGAGGAGAATACGGTGGCCCTAGTGGCTTCTTGGGGAGCATTGTGCCTCCACACCGCTCCAACAGAGACATACTTCCTCTCAAAGGGAAGGAACTTCGGTAACACATCCTCGTCTTCATCGGCTCCACTCTTGGTTATCTTGTGCCTTTACTTGTGCAAGATTATTTGTGCTATATCACTTGCTTGCTTCTGTGCTTATTGTTGTTGCATCATATAGGTTGCTCACCTAGTTGCATATCTAGACAACCTACTTTGATGCAAAGTTTAAATTGGTAAAGAAAAGCTAAAAATTGTTAGTTTCCTATTCACCCCCCCTCTAGTCAACTATCTCGATCCTTTCAATTGGTATCAGAGCCTCGTCTCTTTATTAAGGACTTTACCGTCCGAAGAGTATGGTTGACGTCGTAGACGGTGTGGAGGAACACTCCGGTGCGAATCCAGTCTCGTCTATGGGAGATGGCGGAACCGAGGTCTCTCGTGAGGAATTCAATGTGGCGTTGGACACATTGAAAACCTCCATGACGACCGAGGGCGAAAGCATGTTTAATAAATTCTTAGAAGGGCTTAAACTTTCCACCGCACGTTTGAAAGTGGGTGATCCCGCTATCAAGGTGACGGATGCTACCTCCGACAAGGGGGAAGCTACTAGCGAGAAAGCTCCTTCTTCTAGTGGTAAAAATGGCACCGACATCTTTGCCCATGTGGAACCTCCACTTGTGTATGGTGGACCGCTTCCTTCCACTCATTTGAATCATGCCGGCCCGGCCCCTAAGATTGAGAAGAATGTAGAATTTGATTCTTGGGTCTATTGTTTTAAGTGTCATTTAAATCATGTGAACACTAACCTTTGGAGAATCATTGAAGAAGGTTTCTATCCACATGACCGAAGTAACTTCACTCCTAGAGAAGCCGTGGATAATCAATTCAATGAGAATGCTCTCTTCATCATCCAAGAAGCTATCCCACCCGAAGATCTTCCTCATCTCCGGCCCTACTCCATGGCCAAAGATGCTTGGCACCAAGTGGTTTCCCTCTATCGGGGAAGTGCAAGCATTCAACGCTCCAACTATGAAGTGGTGCAAGATGAAGCCGATGAGTTTGCAATGAAAGAAGATGAAGAACCTCGTGAGCTTTATCGAAGAGTAACCAAACTCGCGGTCTCTCTCCGAGATCATGGAAGTAAGGACACGGATGACAATTAGATCAAGCGCAAATTCCTCAAGGCAATGATGCCCTACCACAAAGCCATGTCCTCCGTCATTCGTCAAAGGCCGGACTTCCACACCTTGTCCTCAAGTGAAGTGTTGGATGAGTTCGTTGCCATGAGTATCTTGGACAAGACCGCCGACAATGCGGTTCTACGCTCTCAAAGAGTAAAGAAGCCCAACCTTGCTCTAAAGGCCAAGGTTAGTATGGGGGAAGAGGATGAAGAGGAAGAAGAGGAGAGCAACCTCGAAGATACGAATTATGACTATCATGAACACATGGCCCTTGCTTCAAGGCAATTTTGGAGCAAGAATAACTCAAGGCCCAACTTCAACAAGAACAATTCAAGTGGCGTAAAGGGCAAGCAACGTGTGAGGACTTGCTTCAATTGTGGCAATGTGAGCCACTTTGTTGCGGAGTGCCCTTATGAGAAGAGGGAAGACAATGGTGGCAAGCTCATCCTAAAGGACAAGGCCAAGTCGTTCCCCAACAAGAGCAACTTCACCAAGAAGACTCCTCCCAAGGCATTGGTGGTACAAGAAGAGTACAATGAGGATGATGACGATGATGAAGATGGTGAGTCGGTTGCCATGGCCTCTGTTGCCATTGCGACGACTCCACGGGTGTCTCTCTTCGACTCACCCAATGAGAGCATCACCGCCAAGTGTCTCATGGATAAAGCCACCAACAAGGTAACCCCCAACATCAAAACTACCATCATTAATCATCTTTCTTCAGATTGCATTGATGAACATGAGGGGACAAATGTGGAGGAGAATGAGTTTGAGATCTTTATGGGTAAACTCAAGGGTAAATCCAAGAAGCACTTCGTTGCTCTCTTGGAACAACTTGGTGAAGCCAATGACATGATCGAGGCTCACGAAGATACCATCTCTAAGATGGAGGGGCATAGTCGTGACTATGCCGATGAGATTTTGGATCTTTTCAATGCTCTTGACGAAGAGCGTGGTCTTCGTTTGGCTCTTGAGGAGTCACACAATGATGATCATGCTAAGTTAAAGAAAGACCTTGATCATGCTCTTGTCGTTTCTCGTGTGCTAAACTCCGAGAAGGCAAAGCTTGGGGTTGATCTTTCTAGACTCAAAGAGGAGTTTGACATTCTCGACAAGGCTCACAAAGTCTTGAAGGGTGTTCATGCTAGCCTCAATGAGTCTCATGATCAACTCCAAGTGAAGCTAACCAAGGAGAAAGCCACCTTTCCTCATATGGTGTTAATCAATAATGCAAATGCTACTAACCCTTGTTGTGAGCATGTGCATCTTTTTGAGGAGAATGCTAAGTTGAAGGAACAACTTGAGAAAGGCCTTGTGTCATGCATACAAGGTGAGAAGAACCTCAACGACCTTTTGATCAATCAAAAGGAAGTTGTGGCCAAGGAGGGGATTGGGTTCACACCCAAGCCCAAGAACAAGAAGAAGAATGACAATACCAAACGAGCTCCTCCTCTCAAGCAAACTTTTGTGAAGGAGGGAGAGGTGCTTCAAGGAGAAGAAGAACAATGCGAAGGGTGGCGATGCCAAGAAGGGCAATGCCACCCCTCCCAACAAAGCCGGTGACTTTAACCCTTCTTATGTGTTATGCCGTGCTAGTGATGGGCATGTTTATGCCAAATTTGTTGGTTCTCCTCATGAGTATATTGAATGGTCTATTTGGGTTCCTAAGACCCTTGTTACTAACATCAAAGGACCCATTACAAAATGGGTACCTAAAACCAAGCATTGATCTCTTGTAGGTGTTTGCTTCCGGTGGGGATCATGGTTGCTCGATAGTGGAGCTACAAATCATATGACCGGAAGCAAGGACTTGGTGGTGGACGTGCACAAGATTCCATCTATGCCCACCAATGTCGAGTGGGGTGATGCCTCGTCTTCTAAGGTATTGGGACTCGGCAAAGTTGTCATTTCTCATGATCTCACGATTGAGAAGGTCATGCTTGTTCAGTCCCTTGCATACAATTTACTTTCCGTTCGTCAACTTGCAATCATGGGCTTTGCCACTTTCTTTGATATTGATACCGTGGCCCTCTTGTGGAGCAAGACTCTTAAAGTAGTCTTTGTTGGGCATGTCGAGAATGGTCTATATGTGATTAAATTTTCGGAGCGACCCACTAAGACCGCGACATGCCTAATGGCTAAAGTTGACGTGGGATGGCTTTGGCATCGCCGTTTAGCCCATGTCAATATGAGATCTTTGCAAAGTCTTCTCAAGGGGGACCATGTCCGTGGACTAACGAATGTTAGTTTTGCTAAAGATCGTGCTTGTAGTGCTTGTATCAAAGTAAAGCTACATGAGAAGGCTCACCCTCCCACGACTATCATTTACTCGAAGAGGCCTTTGGAGCTCCTTCATTTGGATCTCTTTGGGCCTCCATCCTTTGATAGTCTTGGGGGTAGAAAGTATTGCTTGGTGATTGTGGGTGACTATTCAAGATACACTTGGGTGTATTTCTTCAAGAGGAAGAGCGAGACCCAACAAACCGTCATTGAATTTGCAAATGAAGCCCAACGTCAACACAATGCAAAGATCTTGACAATAAGAAGTGACAACGGCACCGAAGTTCAAGAACTACACCTTGGATGAGTTTCTTAGTGATGAGGGGATCAAGCATCAATATTCTGCACCTTACACCCCTCAACAAAACGGTGTTGCAGAGAGGAAGAACCGGACGTTGATGGATGCGGCAAGGACCATGATGGCGGAGTTCAAGTCTCCATACAACTTTTGGGCCGAAGCCATCAACACCGCGTGTCATGCATCAAATCGGCTCTACCTCCGCAAGGGCTTGAACAAGACTCCAAATGAAATACTCACCGGTAACAAGCCCAACCTCAAGTACTTTCGGGTGTTCGGCTGTAAGTGTTTCATTCTCAAGAAAGGTGTTCGGTTGTCTAAATTTGAGGCTAGAGCTTATGAGGGCATATTTGTTGGTTATGCTACAAACTCTCATGCTTACCGTGTCCTCAATAAATCCACGGGACTTATTGAGGAGACATGTAACGTGGAGTTTGATGAGAATAACGGCTCCCAAGTGGAGCAAAGTGGCACTTGTGATGTAGGTGATGAAATTACTCCCCAAGCCATAAGAAGAATGGGTGTTGGTTTTATCATACCCATTGAGGAACCCCTTGTGTTCGAAGGAGAAGGACAATGCTCCACTCAAGTGGAGCCATCACCAACCCAAGGCCCACACGCTTCCGAAGAACAAAGTGAAGGCCCTCAACCTCATGAACAAGACCAAGGGCAAGATCATCCTCAAGACGGTGTTGACACACCAAGTGATGCCCAAGGTCAAGTTCTCTCCTCCAAGCAAGTTCAAGATCAAGAACTAGCTCAAGACGGCGCTCAAGATGATCAAGTGACCGCTCCTCAACTCACCACTAAGGAGGAATTGGAGCGTCATGCCGCCAAGATTGCTTCCAAGTTCTCCACCAAGGGTCATCTCATGAAGAATGTACTTGGAAGTATTCAAAAGGGGGTAAGCACTCGTAGACAATTGGCAAACTATTGTGAACATCACGCGTTTGTCTCTTGTGTTGAACCCCAAAAGGTATATGAAGCACTCGAAGATCCAGATTGGCTTAATGCCATGCATGAAGAACTCAACAACTTCAAGTACAACAAGGTGTGGAGATTAGTGCCAAGGCCAACGGGGAACCACAATGTCATTGGAACCAAGTGGATATTCAAGAACAAGCAAGATGCTCATTGGACCATCATTCGCAGCAAGGCACGATTGATGGCACAAGGCTACTCCCAAGTCGAGGGTATCGACTACGGTGAAACCTTTGCTCCCGTTGCTCGCCTTGAATCCATTCGTTTGTTTATTGCTTATGCTTCTCATCACAACTTTAAGTTGCAACAAATGAACGTGAAGAGTGCTTTTCTTAATGGTCCTATTAATGAGTTGGTTTATGTCAAGCAACCCCTCGGGTTAGAGGATCCCTACTTTCCTGATCATGTGTATCAACTCGATAAGGCACTCTATGGCCTTAAACAAGCCCCACGTGCGTGGTATGACCACCTTACCGAGTTGCTACAAGATCGTGGGTTTGAAGTTGGGCTAATCGACCCCACTCTTTTTACTAAGAAGGTCAAAGGGGAGTTGTTTGTGTGCCAACTATATGTTGATGACATTATCTTTGGTTCCCCTAACAAAGCTTTCAATGAGGAATTTGCCGCACTCATGACCTCAAAGTTCAAGATGTCTTCCATGGGAGAGTTGAAGTTCTTTCTTGGTTTCGAAGTGAAGCAAAGAAAAGAAGGAACCTTCGTCAACCAAGCCAAATACACTCAAGACATGCTCAAGAGATTCAAGCTAAGTGATGTCAAGCCGGCTTCCACTCCAATGCCCACCAAGTGCCAACTTGACATTGATCCCAATGGTAAAGCGGTGGATAAAAAGGTATATCGTTCCATGATTGGATCCTTGCTTTACCTTTGTGCATCTAGACCAGATATCATGTTGAGTGTGGGAATTTGTGCACGGTTTCAAGCTGCACCTAAGGAAAGCCACTTTGTGGCGGTCAAGCGAATCTTTCGATATTTGGCTCATACCCCAAACTTTGGCTTATGGTACCCAAGAGTAGAAAACTTCAAGCTTGTAGGGTATTCAGACTCCGATTGGGCGGGAGACAAGGTGGATAGGAAGTCCACTTCCGGAGGGTGCCAATTCCTTGGTTGCTCTTTGGTAAGTTGGACTTCTAAAATGCAAAGTTGTGTTTCTCTCTCGTCCACCGAAGCGGAGTATGTGGCGGCCGGTAGTTGTTGTGCACAACTCTTATGGATGAGGCAAACTTTAAAGGATTACGGTGTCATTTGTGACAAAGTGCCTCTTTGGTGTGACAACGAAAGTGCCATCAAGATTTCTCTCAACCCGGTGCAACACTTCAAGACAAAGCATATTGAGATTCGGTATCACTTCATCCGGGATCACATTAGGCGAGGGAGATCGAGCTCAACTACGCCAACACTCATGATAACCTTGCAGATATTTTCGCTGAAGCCGTTGGATGAAGCAAGATTTCATGAAGTTAAGGCATGAGCTAAATATCATTGATTCGAGCAATGTTGCTTGAACCCTTGCACACCCCACCATACTCAACTTGTTGTCTTGTTTAGATGTAGGCATGGACATAGGGGGAGTGTTGTTCTCTCAATGAACTCTCCCTCTCCCCATTATGCATATATTGATCAACTCTTTCACATTAGCCATTTTTTATGGTACTTGTGCTTCAAAGACGAGTTTTTGGTCATGGGCCCAAGGATAATTCTTCACGGTGCCATACCAAGTGACTTAAACATAGGTGGCTCCGGCCACCGCCCTCTCTTTAGAGAGGTGGTGTCTCTAGGTTGAGTCTTGTTGTCTTTTGCCCCTCTCTCTTCGTGTTGAGCGTGTTCTTGTGGTGTCTCGTTTGTTTGAAGATTCCGTGCAAAGACCTCTCTTTCTTTGTGTTTGAAACATGCATTTTCTTGAGCTCGCGGTACTATCGCGGCCTGCCACGGTACTCCCGCGTGTGGAGAGCATGGTACTACCGCACCCAGCGCGGCAGTAATTTTTTACTGCCGCCTGGGAGAGTGGTACTACTGCTTTGGTGCGGCACTTCCGCCCGAGCGGTAGTACCGCGATGAAGCGCGGTACTACCACGCTGATGAGAGCGCATGGGGGGTTATGACTCGGGCAGGGGAGTTCCAACTCCCCATACCCATTCACTTGTCTCTCGCCCCCGCCGCCTCTCTCTCTCTCTCTCTCTCTCTCTCTCTCTCTCTCGCTCAAGAACGGCGCCGGAGACCCTCGCCGGATCTCCTTCTCCGGCCACTCTCCTCGGATTCCGACCGGTGGGATCGTTCCCCACCACTTCCGCTTGCCATGGACCAAGGTTTCTCCCCAACTCCCTCTCTCTTTTGGTTGTTCTTTTGCCTCTAGGTTTTTGGGGAGATGCATGTGTTCTTGAGATTTTAGGCCAAATCTTTGCAAGAGTAGGATGTAGGAGAGTAGTGTTGCATAGAAATTATACTTGATATGTTGTCCCGTGGTAGATTTGATCAACCGTAGTACCGCCGCGTCTTCGCGGTCTTTCTCAGATTCAAAATGGTTTGGATCTGCCGCCGTGCGGTACTACCGCATCTCCTGTGCGGTACTACCACAGGTCCGGTACTATCGCCTGATACGTCCATTTTGCATCATGCTTTTATATCGATATTTATTGCTTTATGGGCTGTTATTTCACGTTATGTCACAATACTTATGGCTATTCTCTCTTATTTTACAAGGTTTACATGAAGAGGGAGAATGCCGCAATTTGGAATTCGCACGGAAAAGGAGCAAATATTGGAGACCTATTCTGTGCAACTCCAAAAGTCCTGAAAATCCACAGAATATCTTAAAATAAATAAATAAAAATCATCGCCAAAGATGAAGGCCAGGGGGCCCACACCCTGCTCACGAGGGTGCCCCCCCTAGGGCGTGCCCCCTACCTCGTGGGCCCCCTGGTGGCTCTCCGATGCCCATCTTCTCCCATATGAAGTCTTTCGATGAGAAAAAAAATCAGAAGAAACCTTTCGGGACGAAACTCCGCCGCCACGAGGCGGAACCTTGGCGGAACCAATCTAGGGCTCCGGCGGAGCTGTTCTGCCGGGGACACTTCCCTCCGGGAGGGGGAAATCATCGCCATCATCATCACCAACGCTCCTCTCATCGGGAGAGGGCAATCTCCATCAACATATTCACCAGCACCATCTCATCTCCAAACCCTAGTTCATCTCTTGTATCCAATTCTTGTCTCCAAGTCCGGGATTGGTGCTAGTAGGTTGCTCGTAGTGTTGATTACTCATTGTAGTTGATGCTAGTTGGTTTACTTGGTGGAATATCATATGTTCAGATCCTTTATGCATATTATTACCCCTCTGATTATGAACATGAATATGCTTTGTGAGTAGTTACATTTGTTCCTGAGGACAAGGGAGAAGTCTTGCTATTAGTAGTCATGTGAATTTGGTATTCGCTCGATATTTTGATGAGATGTATGTTGTCTAGACTCTAGTGGTGTTATGTGAACTTGACTACATAACACTTCACCATTATTTGGGCCTAGAGGAAGGCATTGGGAAGTAATAAGTAGATGATGGGTTGCTCGAGTGATGTAAGCTTAAACCCTAGTTTATGCATTGCTTCGTAAAGGGGCTGTTTTGGATCCATATGTTTCATGCTATGGTTAGGTTTACCTTAATACTTTTGTTGTAGTTGCGGATGCTTGCAATAGAGGTTAATCATAAGTGGGATGCTTGTTCAAGTAAGAACAACACCCAAGCACCGGTCCACCCACATATCAAATTATCAAAGTACCAAACGCGAATCATATGAACATGATGAAAACTAGCTTGACGATAATCCCATGTGTCCTCAGGAGCGCTTTTCCTATTATAAGAGTTTGTTCCAGCTTGTCCTTTGCTACAAAAAGGATTGGGCCACCTTGCTGCACTTTATTTACTCTTGTTACTGGTTGCTCGTTGCAATTTACCTTATCACAAAACTATCTGTTACCACTTATTTCAGTATTTGCAGAGAATACCTTGCTGAAAACTGCTTATCATTTCCTTCTGCTCCTTGTTGGGTTCGACACTCTTACTTATCGAAAGGACTATGATAGATCCCCTATATTTGTGGGTCATCAAGAATCTTTTCTGGCGCCATTGCCGGGGAGTGTAGCGCCTTTGGTAAGTGGAATTTGGTAAGGAAAAATTTGTATAGTGTGCTGAAATTTTCTGTCACTTGTTACTATGGAAAGTAATTCTCGAGGGGCTTGTTCGGGTATCTTCACCCCGTCCAGAGAAACAAAGAGTTGCTCCTCAACCTACTGAACCTATTGAAAATGAAACTCCTTTTGAAGTTCCTTCGGGTATGATGGAAAAACTGCTGGCTAATACTTTTACAGGAGATGGAACAAAGTATCCTGATGAACATCTACTCTATGTGGATGAAGTTTGTGGATAAGCTTGCTGGTATACCCGATGATGTTGTTAAGAAGAAGGTCTTCCCTTTATCTTTGAAGGAAGACACATTGACATGGTATAGGCTATGTGATGATACGGGATCATGGAACTATAAAAGATTGAAATTGGAATTTCATCAAAAGTATTACCCTATGCATCTTGTTCATCGTGAGCGCAATTATATATATATAATTTTTGGCCTCGCGAAGGAGAAAGCATCGCTCAAGCTTGGGGAGGCTTAAATCAATGTTATATTCATGCCCCAATCATGAGCTCTCAAGAGTGACAATTCTTCAGAATTTTTATGCTCGGCTTTCTGATAACAATCGCACATGCTCGATACTTCTTGTGCTGGCTCTTTTATGATGAAGACTATTGAATTTAAATGGAACTTATTGGATAGAATTAAACACAACTCTGAAGATTGGGACCTCAACGAAGGTAAGGAGTCAGGTATGATCCCCAAGTTTGATTGTGTTAAATCTTTTATGGATACCGATATTTTCCGTAAGTTTAGCACTAAATATGGACTTGACTCTGAGATAGTAGCTTCTTTATGTAAATCTTTTGCTACTTATGTTGATCTCCCTAAAGAGAGGTGGTTTAAATATCATCCTCCCATAGAAGTAAAAGTAGCTTCACCTATTAAAGTTGAAGAAAAGACTGTCACTTATAATGATCCTATTGTTCCCACCTCTTATGTTGAAAAACCACCTTTCCCTGTTAGAGTAAAGGATCATGCTAAAGCTTCAATCGTTGTTAAGTAAAAGCAATATTAGAACTTATACACCTCCTGAGCAAGTTAAAGTAGAACCTAATATTGCTATTGTTAAAGACCTCTTGTCTGATAATATTGATGGGCATGTTATTCAATTCTTTGGTGAAACTGCTAGAATTGCTAAACCCTGTGCTAAAGATAAACATAGACTTGTGGTAGGCATGCCTGTTATTTCTGTTAAAATAGGAGATCATTGTTATCATGGCTTATGTGATATGGGCGCTAGTGCTAGTGCAATACCCATTGAATTATACAAAGAAATTATGCATGATATTGCACCTATTGAGTTAGAAGAAATTGATGTCACAATTAAGCTTGCCAATAGAGATACTATTTCACCAGTGGGAATTGTTAGAGATGTTGAAGTCTTGTGTGGGAAAACTAAATATCCTGTTGATTTTCTTGTTCTTGGTTCTCCACAAGATAGCTTTTGTCCCATTATATTTGGTAGACCCTTCTTGAATACTGTTAATGCTAAGATAGATCATGAAAAGAATGTTGTTACTATTGGCTTGGATGATATGGTTCATCAGTTTAATTTCTCTAAATTTAGTAAACAACATCGTGAGGAAGAATTGCCTAGTAAGGATGAAAGTATTGGTCTTGCTTCTATTGCCGTACCTCCTAGTGATCCTTTAGAACACTATTTGCTAGACCATGAAAATGAGATGTTCATGAATGAAATAAGGGAAATAGATGAAGTATTCTTTAAACAGGAACCTATTCGCAACACAATTTGCATGTTGAAATCCTAGGATCCTCCTCCACCCAAGGGTGACCCGTGTTTGAGCTTAAACCGTTGCCTGATAATCTTAAATATGCTTATCTTGATGAAAAGAAAATATATCCTGTTATTATTAGTGCTAACCTTTCAGAGCATGAAGAAGAAAGATTATTGAAAAGCACCATGCCGCTATTGGATATACTCTTGATGATCTTAAGGACGTTAGTCCCGCTCTATGCCAAAGATAAAATAAATTTGGAAGCGGATGCCAAACCAGTTCGTGATCCTCAACGACGTTTGAATCCTAAAATGAAAGAAGTGGTAAGAAAAGAAATACTCAAGCTTACGGAGGCGGTATAATTTATCCCGTTCTTTGATAGTCAATGGGCAAGTCCTGTCCATTGTGTCCCTAAGAAGGAGGTATTACTTTGTTGTCCCCAATGATAAAGATGAATTGATCCCGCAAAGAATTATCACAGGTTATAGGATGGTAATTGATTTCCGCAAATTAAATAAAGCTACTAAGAAAGATCATTACCCCTTCCTTTTATTGACCAAATGCTAGAAAGATTATGCAAACATACACATTATTGCTTTCTAGATGGTTATTCTGGTTTCTCTCAAATACCTGTGTCGGCTAAAGATCAATCAAAGACTACTTTTACATGCCCTTTTGGTACTTTTGCTTATAGATGTATGCATTTTGGTTTACGTAATGTACCTGCTACCTTTCAAAGATGCATGATGGCTATATTCTCTGATTTTTGTGAAAAGATTTGTGAGGTTTTCATGGACGACTTTTCCGTTCTATGGTTCCTCTTTTGATGATTGCTTGAGCAATATTGATCGAGTTTTGCAGAGATGTGAAGAAACTAATCTTGTCTTGAATTGGGAAAAGTGCCACTTTATGGTTAATGAAGGTATTGTCTTGGGGCACAAAGTTTACGAAAAGAGGTATCAAAGTTGATAAAGCCAAGGTTGATGCTATTGAAAAGATGCCATGTCCCAAGGACATCAAAGGTATAAGAAGTTTTCTTGGTCACGCCGGGTTTTATAGGAGGTTCATTAAGGACTTCTCAAAAATTTCTTGGCCTCTGACTAATTTATTACAAAAAGATGTACCATTTGTCTTTGATGATGATTGTGTGGAAGCATTTGAAATACTTAAGAAAGCATTAGTCTCTGCACCTGTTGTTCAGCCACCTGATTGGAATTTACCCATTTAAATTATGTGTGATGCTAGTGATTATGCTGTAGGTGTTGTTCTAGGGCAAAGAGTTGATAAGAAATTAAATGTTATCCATTATGCTAGTAAGACTCTAGGCAATGCTCAAAGAAATTATGCTACTACCGAAAAGGAACTTTTAGCACTTGTGTTTGCTTGCGATAAATTCAGACCCTATATTGTTGATTCTAAAGTAACTATTCACACTGATCATGCTCCAATTAAATATCTTATTGTAACACCCCGGATGTAACTTTCCATATTTGTAACTCCAACTCTTGCCATTTTCGGCATTGTGATATGATATTCCCTCCGTGGTTGGGTTCTTGTTTTTCGTTTTTGCATTTTGTCCATGTCATGCATTTTCATATCATGTCATCATGTGCATCGCATTTGCATACGTGTTCGTCTCATGATTCCGAGCATTTTTCCCGTTGTCCGTTTTGCAATCCGGCACTCCTATGTTCCCCGGCGTCCCCTTTTACGTTTTTCCGTGAGTGGGTACTAAACTTTCTCGGAATGGACCGAGGTTTGTCAAGTGGCCTTGGTATACCACCGGTAGACCACCGGTCAAGTTTCGGGTCATTTGGAGCTCGTTTGGTACTCCAACGGTTAACCGCACTCTCGCAAAGGCCTCCTTTAAGTTGCAGCCCAACACCCCTCCAAAATAGTCCAATAACCCATCTAAGTCACTTCCATGCTCTCCGTCGTTCGATCACGATCGTGTGGGCGAAAACTACACCTCATTTGGACTCTCCTAGCTCCCTCTATGCCTATTTAAGCAACCCCCATTCCAAATCCGGGTCCAAACCCTAGACATCTTCATCCCCGCGCCACCGGACAAAACTCCGACGTACGGACACGTCCGCCCGTCAGCGCCTCCGCCCCCGCGCCCAATCCCCGCGCGCCACGTGGGCACGCCGCCCGCGCCATGGCCAGCTGAGCCCAGCCTCGGCCTCACGGCCGGGTCGCCGCCATGCCGCCATGGCGCCAAAACCGTTCAGCGCCCTCACTCGCCGCCTCGCCGCCCGCCATCGCCCTTGCCGGCCGACCCCGTCGCCGCCAGCTCGGCGCCCGACCCGCCAGCCGCCCAGTGACCTCGTCATGCTTGACCCGGCCTCCGCCGTCCATGGCCGTGGCCTCGCCTCTCATGGCCCGCCTTCATGGCGCCACCCTCCTCCTCCGGCCGGCCCTCTTCCTCCTCGGCTCCGGCGAGCCGCGCCATCGCCGCCTCGAGTCGGCCGGATCTCGATCTACTCTAGGGTGACTTTCTCCCCTCAAATTCATCTAAGTTTTTAAATTCCGGTGATAATTTGTGGCATTTCCAACGCATCATAACTTTGCATACATAGCTCCGTTTCGTCCGTGTAATATGTCAAAATGTTCGTCTCGAAGAGTAGATCATTTCATCTCATTGCATCATTTTCATTTGAGCTCATCTTGATGCCCGAAATGCTGTTAGAAGAGGGCTATGTGATGTTAGTTTCTGTTTCTTAACAGAACATGCATTTTTGTTATTTTTGCTATGATTGATGTGTGCACCCTATGAATTTGAGTCCTAAATGTGTTTTGTAATATGCCATGCCATCTTTTCAGGGGTGTATTCCATGTATTTTTGTGATCTATGTGGTGACTAGCACAAGCATGCAAAGTAGGCTTCCTGATGTTGCTGATTTCAGCTCTGTTTTGCTGATATTTTGATGCCATGTTAACTTGATGCTACCGAGAGATCCATGCATATTTTGAGATACTTCAGTAAGGATGTTTTGAACAAATGGTTATGCTCTATCCATCCATGCCTTTTGCTACAAAATGTTTCCTGGCAGATTGTTTACATGTTATTCAATTTTGCCAAGGTTGTTGTGGTTGATCCATGTATGCTATGATGTTATTCTTGCCATGTATGTCTTATATGCCATGTCTTCTTGATGTATGTATGCTTAGTTTATCATATAAGGCTCTGTAGTGAGTGCTTTGAGCTCTTAAACGTGCCTACTTGTTATCTGTTTTTGACATGTCATGTTGCTGAATCTGTTAACGAAACTTGCTATATTGACATGGGTGTTACTATATTTTCTGATCCTTTTTGGCTTATGGTCAGTAAGGGAATTTTGTTCTATGCTTTGAGTAGATTCATGCCATGCCATGTTTTGCTATTATAAGTTCCTGTAGCATGTTGTTTTCTTGCTCTGAACATTGCTACCTGATGCTGTTTATGCCATGTCCAGTCTGATATTTTTTGCACTTTTGCCATGCTTGTCTGGACCTGTTATGATGTGATTTAGCCGTAGCTCAGTGTTCATCTTTTGTCAAGCATCTTGAGTAGATCACTGCCATATACTTTGTTTATACGGTTGGATGCAGTAGCTTAATTTCTTGTTGCTTGCTAAGTGGCATCATGCTGTTAATGGCAGATCTGTGCCATTCTTGTTTTGCTTGTCATTTGCAAACCGTGCATCCGATTCCGGTGATATATCGATTTCAACCTAAATCATCTCATCTTTCCAGTGGCATACTTGTTTTGCCAAGTTGATGCCTGGTTCATCATTTTCCTTCCGGAGCGCGCATACGCATTGCATATCACATCTCGCATATCATGCCATATATTGCATCATGTTGCTTGTGCATTGCACCGTGATTTATTGTGGTTCCTTTGTTTGTGTTCTTGCTTTGGGTAGAGCCGGGAGACGAAATGCGTGAACGAGGAACCTGTTGAGAACGCTTACGAGGATCAAGCTTTCGACAACTCGAGAACATTGCAGGCAAGATGACCATACCCTCGAAATCACTTCTATCTTTGCTATGCTAGTTGCTCGCTCTTTTGCTATGCCTATGCTGCGATGCCTATCACTTGCTTATCATGCCACCCATATTGCCATGTCAGCCCCTAACCATCCTTTCCTAGCAAACCGTTGATTGGCTATGTTACCGCTTTGCTCGGCCCTCTTATAGCGTTGCTAGTTGCGGTGAAGATGAAGTTTGTTCCTTGTTGGAACATGGAGATGTTGTTCCTTATTGGAACATGTTTACTTGTTGGGGATATCACAATATATCTGCTATAATTAATGCATCTATATACTTGGTAAAGGGTGGAAGGCTCGGCCTTATGCAGTGTTTTGTTCCACTCTTGCCACCCTAGTTTCCGTCATACCGGTGTTATGTTCCTTGATTTCGCGTTCCTTACACGGTTGGGTGATTTATGGGACCCCCTTGACAGTTCGCTTTGAATAAGACTTCGTCCCAAAGAAGGCCCAACTTTGGTTTTACCATTTGCCACCTAAGCCTTTTTTCCCCGGGTTTTCGCGAGCCCGAGGGTCATCTTTATTTTAACCCCGGGCCGCTTCTCCTTCGAAAGTGCTGGTCCAACTTGAGCGATGTCTGGCGCCCTTGGGCAATCAGTGGTCTATGCCAACCCGACGTCTGGCTCATCCGGTGTGCCCCGAGAACGAGATATGTGCAGCTCCTATCGGGATTTGTCGGCACATTCGGGCGGCTTTGCTGGTCTTGTTTTATTCTTTGTCGAAATGTCTTGTAGTCCGGGATTCCGAGATTGATCGGGTCTTCCCGGTAGAAGGAATATCCTTCGTTGACCGTGAGAGCTTATGATGGGCTAAGTTGGGACACCCCTGCAGGGTATTTTCTTTCGAAAGCCGTGCCCGTGGTTATGAGGCAGATGGGAATTTGTTAATGTCCGGTTGTAGAAAACCCGAAGTTGACCTTATTTAAAATACACATCAACCACGTGTGTAACCGTGATGGTCTCTTCTCGGCGGAGTCCGGGAAGTGAACACGGTGTTGGAGTTATGTCGGCGTAAGTAGTTCAGGATCACTTCTTGATCGCTACTAGCTTCACGTCCGTGCCTTGCTTCTCTTCTCGCTCTCTTTTGCGATGTAGCCACCATATATGCTAGTCGCTTGCTGCAGCTCCACCTTACAACTCTGTCCTTCCTATAAGCTTAAATAGTCTTGATCTCATGGTGTGAGATTGCTTTGAGTCCCCGTGACTCACAGATTCTACCAAAAGCGTTGCAGTGCTTGAAAGCGATGCGGTCTGGTGACACAACCGAGCTCAAGTGGGAGTTCGACGAGGAACGTGGTCGTTACTATGTGTCTTTTCCTGATGATAAGTAGTGGAGCCCAGTTGGGACGATCGGGGATCTGTGTAGCATTTGGGGTATCTTCTTTTATTTTGGTTCCGTAGTCGGACCTTGAGTGTAGTCTGGATGATGGATTTTTATTTATGTCTTTGTGTGAAGTGGCATTTGTAAGCCAACTATGTATCTTTTTCCCTTATGTATTACATGGGTTGTGTGAAGATTACCTCACTTGCGACATTGCTTTCAATGCGGTTATGCCTCTAAGTCGTGCTTCGACACGTGGGAGATATAGCCGCATCGAGGGCGTTACACTTATGGAAAAGAAAGATGCTAAACCTAGACTTATTAGATGGGTTCTCTTGCTGCAAGAATTTGATTTGCATATTGTTGATAGAAAAGGAGCTGAGAACCCCGTTGCAGATAACTTATCTAGGTTAGAGAATGTTCTTGATGACCCATTACCTATTGATGATAGCTTTCCTGATGAACAATTAAATGTCATAAGCACTTCTCGTAGCACTCCATGGTATGCTGATTATATTCTTGCTAAATTTATACCACCTAGCTTCACATACCAACAAAAGAAAAAGTTCTTTTATGATTTGCGACATTAGTTTTGGGATGACCCACATCTTTATAAAGAAGGAGTACATTGTGTTATTAGACGTTGTGTACCTGAGCATGAACAGGAACAGATCCTACGCAAGTGTCACTCCGAAGCTTATGGAGGGCATCACACTGGAGATAGAACTGCACATAAGGTATTGCAATCCGGTTTTTATTGGCCTACCCTCTTCAAGGATGCCCGTAAGTTTGTTTTGTCTTGTGATGAATGTCAAAGAATTGTTAATATTAGTAGACGTCAAGAAATGCCTATGAATTATTCACTTGTTATTGAACCATTTGATGTTTGGGGCTTTGATTATATGGGACCTTTTCCTGCCTCTAATGGATATACACATATTTTAGTTGTTGTTGATTACGTTACTAAGTGGGTAGAAGCTATTCCAACTAGTAGTGTTGATCATAACACTTCTATTAAAATGCTTAAGGAAGTTATTTTTTCGAGGTTTGGAGTCCCTAGAAATTTAATGACTAATGGTGGTTCACACTTTATTCATGGTGCTTTCCGTAAAATGCTTGCTAAATATGACGTTAATCATAGAATTGCATCTCCTTATCACCCGCAGTCTAGTGGTCAAGTAGAATTGAGTTATAGAGAGCTCAAATTAATTTTGCAAAAGACTGTTAATAGGTCTAGAAAGAATTGGTCCAAGAAACTTGATGATGCATTATGGGCCTATAGAACTGCATATAAGAATCCTATGGGTATGTCTCCGTATAAAATGGTTTATGGAAAAGCATGTCACTTACCCTCGAACTAGAACATAAGGCATATTGGGCTATTAAAGAGCTCAACTATGATTTCAAACTTGCCGGTGAGAAGAGGTTATTTGATATTAGCTCACTTGATGAATGGAGAACCCAAGCTTATGAAAATGCCAAGTTGTTTAAAGAAAAAGTTAAAAGATGGCATGACAAAAGGATACAAAAGCTTGAGTTTAATGTAGGTGATTATGTATTGTTATACAACTCTCGTTTAAGATTTTTTGCAGGAAAACTTCTCTCTAAATGGGAAGGACCCTACGTTATCGAGAAGGTCTATCGTTCTGGTGCCATAAAAATCAACAACTTCGAAGGCACAAATCCGAAGGTGGTAAAGGGTCAAAGAATCAAACATTATATCTCAGGTAATCCCATAAATGTTGAAACCAATATTATTGAAACCGTAACCGGAGGAATACATAAGGGACACTTTCCGGATCGTTTGCACTCGAAAAGGAATAGGTATGTGGTACGGTAAGTAAACCGACTCCAAAACAATTTTTAAGGCAATATTTCTCCGTTTTGGAATATTTAGAAAAATAGAAAATAAGTGGCGGTCAGGAAGGACACGAGGCCTTCACGAGGTGGAGGCGCGCCCTACCCGTGGGCGCCCCTACCTCGTGAGCACCTCGTGTGCCCTCCGGACTCCGTTTTCTTGCACAATACGTATTTTGGTCGGTAAAAATTCATTATATATTCTCCCGAAGGTTTTGACTCCCGTATCACGCAAATATCCTCTGTTCTTGTTTGGAGCTGTTGCTGCTGCAGATTAGATCAACATGTCATCCCAGGATTCGTAAGGAGAAAGCTATGTGGATGATTACCTAGCAAATCCTAAGGTCTGTGGAGACGTGGAGCACGATGGTTGGACTACGGAGGAAGAAAATGACTATGAACCCAAGGGGAAGGAGGAGACGAGCTCAGATGAGGATGAAGTCCCATTACCTCAACCTGTGGACATGCATGTGGAGTTCAAAAAGTCAAGTCTCCCCGGTAGGGTAAAGAAACCAAAGTTCGAGTTTATCCCTTTTCGCCTCTTGCAGGAAAATAAGCAGGACCTATGCAAAAAGATATTAACCCTGGAGTGGGAGATTGATGATCTGAGGGATCAGAATGCCGTCCTCAAGCGCAAATTAAGGGAGAAGTCTATGCCATCATCGACAACACCTCCACCTTCACCGACCAAGAAGGAGATATAATCACATGGGCATGGGCACTCCCCTTGGCAACTGCCAAGCTTGGGGGAGGTGCCCCGGTATCGTATCACCATCACAACCCCTATCTTTGCCGTTTTTTTAGTTCGATCCTATTAGTAGTATCTTGATTTAGTAGAATAAAGGTTATGGCATGATCTAGTTTTGAAGTTTTGATTTATGATCCCTCTATGTAATCGAATCCGTGAGCTATATATATATAATAAAGATTAGTGTTGAGTCAAGGGCTTGATTATTTTGCCATGATCTTGGGTGGATAAAAGAAAAAGAGTAAAAAGAAACAAAGAGTTCATATTGATCTTATTGAAAGTAATGACTTCACATAGAAAGAGTATGATGATTAAAAGTTGTTGGGAGTTGGCAAATATAGCTTTGGTCATCGTTGCAATTAATAGGAAGTAATAAGGAGAGAGAGGTTTCACACATAGATATATTATCATTGACATCTTTAATGATTGGGAGCACACATTAAAATATGACATGCTAAAGAGTTGATGTTGGATAAGGAAGACAACATAATGAGTTATGTTTTCTTTTATCTGAGATAAAGTATGTTGTCATGGATCCTCTAACATGTTGAGCTTGCCTTTCCCCCTCATGCTAGCCAAATTCTCAGCACCAAGTAGAGATACTACTTATGCTTCCAAATACCCTTAAACCAGTTTAGCCATGAGAGTCCACCATATCTACCTATGGATTGAGTAAGATCCTTCAAGTAAGTTGTCAACGGTGCAAGAAATAAAATTGCTCTCTAAATATGCATGACTTATTAGTGCAGAGAAATAAGCTTTGTACGAACTTGTTGTGGAAGTAATAAAAGCTATGGACTGCATAATAAAGTTCCACATACAAGGGCAATATAAAGTGACGCGTTCTTTTGCATTAAGATTTTGTGCATCCAACCATAAAAGCGCATGGCAACCTCTACTTCCCTGTGCGAAGGGCCTATCTTTTATTATTATCTTCTACCTTATGCAAGAGTCACGGTGATCTTCACCTTTCCTTTTTCATTTTATCCTTTGGCAAGCCCAAAGATGTTGGAAAGAACATGATATATATATATATATATATATATATATATATATATATATATATATATATCTAATTGGATGTAGGGGAGCATGAATTGTTACTGTTGACATTACCCTTGAGGTAAAAGGTTGTGGGGCAAAATTATAAGCCCCTATCTTTCTCTGTGTCTGATTAAAACTCCGTAACCACGAGTATTACGTGAGTGCTAGCAATTATGAAGGACTAAATGATAGTTGAGTATGTGGACTTGCTTTTAAGCTTTGACATAGACTCTTTCCGATGTTATGATAAATTGCAATTGCTTCAATGACTGAGGTTATAATTTGTGTTCTGATTCATACTTTTGCATTGTGAAAAGATCATCACTTGAACATAAGTAATCATATGAAAAAATCTATATATGTTGCTGTTATAAGAATAATCATGATGCCTTCATGTCCGTATTTTATTTTTATCGACGCCTCTACCTCTAAACATGAGGACATATTTATTGTTATCGGCTTTCGCTTGAGGACAAGCGAGGTCTAAGCTTGGGGGAGTTGATACGTCCATTTTGCATCATGCTTTTATATCGATATTTATTGCTTTATGGGCTGTTATTTCACGTTATGTCACAATACTTATGGCTATTCTCTCTTATTTTACAAGGTTTACATGAAGAGGGAGAATGCCGGCAGCTGGAATTCTGGGCTGGAAAAGGAGCAAATATTGGATACCTATTCTGTGCAACTCCAAAAGTCCTGAAACTCCACGGAATATCTTAAAATAAATAAAGAAAAATCGTCGCCAAAGAGGAAGGCCAGGGGGCCCACACCGTGCTCACGAGGGTGGGGGGCGCGCCCCCCCCGGGGCACGCCCCCCTACCTCGTGGGCCCCCTGGTGGCTCTCCGATGCCCATCTTCTCCCATATGAAGTCTTTCGATGAGAAAAAAATCAGAAGAAACCTTTCGGGACGAAACTCCGCCGCGATGAGGCGGAACCAATCTAGGGCTCCGGCGGAGCTGTTCTACCGGGGACACTTCCCTCCGGGAGGGGGAAATCATCGCCATCATCATCACCAACGCTCCTCTCATCGGGAGAGGGAAATCTCCATCAACATCTTCACCAGCACAATCTCATCTCCAAACCCTAGTTCATCTCTTGTATCCAATTCTTGTCTCCAAGTCCGGATTGGTGCTAGTAGGTTGCTAGTAGTGTTGATTACTCCTTGTAGTTGATGCTAGTTGGTTTACTTGGTGGAAGATCATATGTTCAGATCCTTTATGCATATTATTACCCCTCTGATTATGAACATGAATATGCTTTGTGAGTAGTTACGTTTGTTCATGAGGACAAGGGAGAAGTCTGGCTATTAGTAGTCATGTGAATTTGGTATTCGATTCGATATTTTGATGAGATGTATGTTTTCTAGCCTCTAGTGGTGTTATGTGAGCGTCGACTACATAACACTTCACCATTATTTGGGCCTAGAGGAAGGCATTGGGAAGTAATAAGTAGATGATGGGTTGCTAGAGTGACAGAAGCTTAAACCCTAGTTTATGCGTTGCTTCGTAAGGGGCTGTTTTGGATCCATATGTTTCATGCTATGGTTAGGTTTACCTTAATACTTTTGTTGTAGTTGCGGATGCTTGCAATAGATTTTAATCATAAGTGGGATGCTTGTTCAAGTAAGAACAGCACCCAAGCACCGGTCCACCCACATATCAAATTATCAAAGTACCAAACGCGAATCATATGAACGTGATGAAAACTAGCTTGACGATAATCCCATGTGTCCTCGGGCGCTTTTCCTATTATAAGAGTTTGTTCCGGCTTGTCCTTTGCTACAAAAAGGATTGGGCCACCTTGCTGCACTTTATTTACTCTTGTTACTGGTTGCTCGTTGCAATTTACCTTATCACAAAACTATCTGTTACCACTTATTTCAGTACTTGCAGAGAATACCTTGCTGAAAACTGCTTATCATTTCCTTCTGCTCCTCGTTGGGTTCGACACTCTTACTTATCGAAAGGACTACGATAGATCCCCTATAGTTGTGGGTCATCATCGCCCGTCAGGTGTGGTACTACCGCACGTGATGTGGTACTAAGATCCTACTACCGCTCCAAGCCCCGGTACTACCGTGTCTTCGCACGGTACTACCGCGACTAGGAGCGGTACTAAAATTTTAGTACCGTGCGACCTGGCAATACTATCGTTGTTGTCCAATCTTTTTCTTGGCAATTACCACGTATGCTTTCTACTTGTTTCCCTTGTCTTGCTAAGGTCTTTGCATTGATTCTTCTCTCTCTTTGTGTGTGCTTTTGCTTTGTGTCTTAGGTGGTGGCTCCGGTGCCCCTGCTCGCCGTTCCAATCCCAGCCGTGACACTGGCTCCAAGCGACTGCGCAATCAAGATGAAGCACCAGAGGGCTCCAGTGCCCCCAAGCGCAATGTCAAGACCTCAGCTAGCAAGTACAAGGAACCTGCTAAGGGCATGGACGAGATTCCACTTTCTGAGTTTATCCCTCGCAGGCAGATCAACCCATATGTGAATGCCCGTGCTATCTTCAAAGGCAATGACTTGTTTTGGACCAAGAAGCAGACTCACATTTATCTGGATGTGATCAAGGCCAAGCAAAACACCTACGTGGATGTCAAGTGGATTGACATGAATCACATGAGGAAGGACAAGTATCGTGAGTACTTTGGGGAGGCTCTGGATTTGGTGGAGCAGTTTGGTATTGAACATGTGATCTCCTTCCACCTGGACTATGACCCTGAGCTTATCTGTCAGCTCTTTGCCTCAGTTCACTTTCACCCTGGGGAGGAGCGGAGGATGACTTAGATGACCAATGGCCGTCAGTTGACTGCTACCTGGAAGGATTTCATGGATCTGCTACAGGTTCCGGATGACGGGCTCACCACTCCCGTCGGTGTTCGCCCTCATGCCAACCCTGAGTCCACAAGCAAGAACAGGCTCGAGCAATCACTACAAAAAAAAGACACATCCGTGACATTTTGGGCCGAACGAATTTTTTTCAGTCATACATATGACACTTCTATGACGATAATTGTGACAAAACCCAGTATCATCATAGATGTGGTGGGCTCCTACTTCTATGACAAAAAATCATGACAGAAAATGGGCTTTTCGTCCTGGGTGGGCCGGAGATGCAACTTCATGACATTCTTTGGGCCGTCCATGATGGAAAAAATTGTGGTAGAAGCGAGGGGGAGGAAAATTTCGGGGAGTTCCCGGTTACGGTGGGAGGTCAGGGGCCGAGCGATGCATGTTTCTCTCAGACACGACGCTGCGTGTGTGCGAGTGTTGGCTCTAATCGAACCCGAAGCGAGGCGTTGGGCTCTAATCGAACCCGGCGATTACTGCTGCGGGCTACACATTATCGAACCCGAGCGATCTGCCGATGGTACATTAATCGAACCCGATCGGCGATTCTTCGCCATCGCCGCTAATCAAGCCGATCGATTGGATGAGCGATGGCGTTGCGGGGGGTTGGATGAGCGATGGCGGTGGCGTTGCCTCTGGATGAACAGGACCCGTGGTGTGGTGGAGGGCTGGATGAACGATGAGCGGTGGAGGGGTGCCCGTGGAGGGTGGTTGAACAGGACCCGTGGTGTGGAGGGTTGGATGAGCGATGAGACGGTGGAGGGGTGCCCGTGGAGGGGTGGTTGAACAGGACCCCGTGGGGTGGAGGGCTGGATGAACAGTAGATGGTGGAGGGGTGGTTGAACAGTAGCCGGTGGAGTAGCGCGCGGTGGAGGCTGGATGAACAGGAGCCCGTGGAGGCTGGAGGAGGTCGACGGTGGAGATGAACAATATCCTATGGAGTCCCTTTTTGCGGTACGCCACACCCCTCCCGATGAACAGGACCCCCGTTTCGACCGTAGCGCTCCAACACAAGTCCGTTTCGTCCGTTTTGCAGTACACCACACCCCTCCCGATCAACATGATCCTTGTTTCGACCGTAGGAGGTCCGTTTCGTCCGTTTTGTGGTACGCCACACCCCTCCCGATCAACATGACCCTCGTTTCGACCGTAGGAGGTCCGTTTCGTCTGTTTTGCAGTATGCCAAACCCCTCCAGATGAACAGGATCCCGTTTCGAACGTGGCCGATCAAACACAAGGCCGTTTCCTTTGTTGTGCGGTACGCCAGGCCTCGTTTCCATCGCCTGTTCCGTCCATGCCCTCCTGATGAACACGACCACGCATTCCGTTCCGACCCAGCCGGTTGGCTCCCACGCATTCCGTTGCCTCCCGATGAACACGACGCATTCCGTTGCCTCCCCATGAACATGATGCATTCCGTTGCCTCCCCATGAACACGACGACGACGCTGTTTCTCCATTCCGACCCAGCCATGTACACGAGCCCTGGCCGACGTGTTGTCTGTGAGTAGGCGTTCGAGACCCCGCCCGTATGTACACATACGTGGCTGTATTTTCTTTCTTGCACCCTGGCCGCTGTACGTACGTTTACATGCTACGTGTGCGCCTCTACTACGACACATGCACGCCTCTACATCCACCAGTATATATGTACGTACACGTTCGCGACCAGAATGACAACGCTACGTACGCTTCGACCAGGTGGGTCCTGACTGTCAGGCACTTCCTTGTGTGCGAAGATGTAGCTGGTGGGTCCCAGCAGTTAGGGGGGAAACATTTTTTTCGTGAAATACGGTGGCCCGTCCGGTGGGTCCCCGCTGTCAGGTGGAGGAATAATTATTTTGCACGTAATAAGGAGGCACTTCCTTGCTGCGGTCGTGGACCCAGTTGTCAGCCTCTCCACGTACAGTCCACGTCCGATGGAAGCCGTTCCTTGACCACGTTGACCACGCCACGCCGAGAGCACCAGGGCGGTGGACGACGGCGAGGCCTAGGAAGGGGACAACGCGGAGCCGGGGAAGACGCGGCAGTGGATGCCCACGCGTAGAGGAGTACGAGGCTTCACTGGTTCGCTGCGGTGTGAGGCTGCCGTCGCCACATAATAACATGGGGTGTGGGTGAGTAGAGGGATGGCCTGGCCAGCGGTGGGAGTAGTAGGGGGCGGTGAGGCCTCCACCGCATCGCAGCCGGCCACGGGAGGCAGGAGCACGAGGCACGACCGACGCTGGTTTGGGTGGCTGGAGCAAGAAGACCAGAGGTTGAAGAAGCACTACGGCTGTTGGATGGACATCGTACGGTCACTGGAGCTAGAATCGTGCATTATTGACTAAGTTGACAAAGCCCTCCGTCCCCGTCAACTTAGTAGGCCCCACAAGTCAGCCTGCCACTATACTGGGTCCCAGCTAACAGGGGAGTATTCATTTTTTTTGTGCGTAATAAGGAGGCACTTCCTTGCGTGCGAAGATATAGCTGGTGGGTCCGAGCTGTCAGCGGCGGTAACGTTTTTTTCACGAAATACTGAGGCCCTTTCGATGGGTCCCTAATCTCAGGTGGACGAATCATTATTTTGCGCGTAATAAGGAGGCATTTCCTTGCGTGCGGCTGTGGACCCAGCTGTCGGCCTCTCCACGTCTGATCCACTTCAGATGCATGTCGGTCATTGACCACGTTGACCAGGCAGCGCCGAGAGCACCGAGGCGGTGGGCGGCGGCGATGCCTAGGAAGGAACGACACGGAGGCAGGGAAGACTTCGGCAGTTGTTTCCCACACGAAGGGGAGTACGATCTGACGAGGGTTTCTTGATTCGTCTGTCGTCACGGGAGAATAACAACGGTGTTGGTGAGTAGAGGGATGGCTAGGCCAGCGATGGGAATCTGGTCAGGCGGTGAGGCCTCTGTGGCGGCCTGATTAGCCCGGGAGGAGGGAGCGAGCAATCCACGGCACTTGTTTGAGCGGGCCGAGCAGGAAGAGCAGAGATTGAAGAAGACGACGGCCGTTGGATGGCCATCCAACAAATACTACTTGTCGTCAACCTTTTTTAGGAAAGTCTCAAATCCGTGGAAAACAAAGCATACAACCCATCTGCCATTATTTCTAATAATTTACAGCCCATTTGCTAATTATTAAGGTTTTTTGGAGCCCATATTCTTTTTGTTAGCATTACAGCCCATATTGTGGCCACGGTTAAAAATTATCTGAAATTTGCATATTTCAAAAGCGGTCCGAACTGTTTTTAATCCTGAAATTTTGAATCACCTTCAAACTGATTTTAAAAATAAATGTATATCAATATAAAATCTAACAAATTCTCCATGCATAAATATTAATGTAATTTAAAATCTCGAAATGAAAAAAAAAGATATTTGAAACTAATTGCCGGTTTGATGTGTTTTAAAAATGTACAACCCATTTCTCATTACTGATGGGCCATTTTCTCGGCCACCAATGAAAGCTCTCCTCGTCTTGAAAGATTTGCAGCCCAACAGCCCGACAAAGCGACTTACTTGGCAAATCACAAAAACTGGCTGTGGCCATGGACCCAGTCGGCCTCTCCACGTCTGATACTCTTCCGATGGAATGTCGTTGACCATGTTGACCACGCCACGCCCGAGAGCACCAAGGCGGTGGACGACGGCGAGGCCTAGGAAGGACGACGCGAGTCGGGGAAAACGCGGCGATGGATGCCCACGGAGAGGAGTACGAGGGTTCACCGGTTACATTGCGGTGTGAAATTTGCCGTCGCCGCAGGGCACAGCTAGCGGTGGGAGTAGTATGGGGCGATGAGGCCTCATCGGCAAAACCCGCCACCGGAGGCGTGAGCAGCGGTCTCCCCGGCTACCTGGTTTGGTAATTTGGTGCAAGAAGAGCAGCGATTGAAGAAGCGGCAGGACCGTTCGATTCAAATCCAACGATTCTGCCGCTAGAATCGTTTGTTGACTAAGTTGACAAGCCTCGCGACGCGTCAACTTAGTAGGCCCACAGTCAGCCTCCCAACCGTGCGCCCGGATGTCGATTGGGAAGAATCATTTTTTTCGTGTAATAAGGAGGCAGTTGATTGTGTGCGGCCAGGCCGGTGAGGGAGTAGGGTGGGTCGGGAAGCTCGCGGCATCACAAATGGGCCACAAGAGGAGGGAAGCGAGCAGTCCATGGCGCTAGTTTAGGCGGCTGGAGCAGGAAGATTAGAGATTGAAGAAGCACGTCGGCCGTTGGATGGACATCCAACACTAACTGCTGCTAGAATCGTGTGTTCACTGACAAAGCCTTGCGTAAACAAGTCAGCCTCGAAATCTGTGGCGTGTACAGCCCATTTGCTATTATTTTTATAATTTTTACTCATTTTCTAATTCATATGGAATTTATTGCAGCCCGTTTTCCATTTTTAGAATTGTTGGCCATTTTCCTCGTCAAGATTGTGGTCAAAAAATTAACTAAATATGTGGGAAATTTTGAAAATTCGCAAATTTTTGCTGGGGAACAAAATATTCTTAATCCAAAAATTAATATCCATACTAAAACAAATTTTAAAATAAATTAGTACTATGTCATGTTAAATCCAATGAAATACGTATAAGATATCAATGAAGAACAAAAACAAAAAAAGAAACTTATATCCCATTTGCTATAATTTTTTTGGAATTTTTAACCCCTTTTGATATTACTTTAAACACACATTGGCCATACTCTTAAGGCAGGCCGGAATGCATCCCTCCTCGTATTGAAAGATTTGCAGCCCAGTAATTCGGAGAAAACAAATAGGCCTAGCTTGGGTATTCTTCAAAAAGAAATACTGGGCTACCTATTTTCCCAAAGAACTGGTGCATGAGCATTTAGCTTTATTTATTTACTTATTTATGTTTAGGGGACCATGAGCATGTACCTGGGCCGGATTCATGTGAGAGCCTCCCTTCTAGTTAATTATGGGCTTCTCTATTGGGCCTTCATCAGTGGGCTGCATGTTATCAACAAGTGGAAAATGTGTTCCGTATGAAAAATAGTATGCACTACGTGCAGTGCACGGGCACTAAAGGATCGAACCGTAACGACTTCCAAAACATTGTGTTTGTCGTTCTAACAACACATTTATTCAACCAACAGATGAAATATACTACTGATTGTACATTGAAAACAAAGAAGAAGAAGAACTGTGGCTGAGTGCAATGTATAAGCAAGCCAGAAGAGTGAAGACGCAGCTCTCTCTTCCAAACCAAACATCAGCCATCATTACAAAAGGGATACCAGAAAAGAACAAGTGTATGCATCAAACTAAATAAAGATCCTACTACACCAAGTGTATGCATCTAACAAACTGGCTCGGTTAGACGTTACTATTTATTAAGCTGTGGAGATTGGCTGATGGCTTGAACCAGATGGGTGCCTGACGGGGGAAACTCCAGCCAGCAGGTCGAAGTCTGATACTTGCGACCCTCTCTCCTACTTTGGGCTGTAGAGCGTGGCGGCACATATCAAGGTATGGTGCATGCAGAGACGCATGGTACGTTGTGTACAAACAGTTTTGCTCGATGAACGAAACCGCTGCCATCATGATCCTTGCCGTCGGTTATCTCCTCGTTAATCGGATAATTCATCGGACAAACAGAGAGCGTGTACCAAGGTTACTTACCAGCCTCCACCAAAAATTCCTGAAGGCCCGGAAGCTGGGATCCGCTCAAAGACCTTGCAAGGATCGTGATTGTATTCCGTGAAACAACACGTCCGATGCGTGACGATCATCAATCTTTCGCCGCCGTTCGATCGAGCCAGGAACCACCTGCAAATCGCCATGCCGGTTTTCTTTGAAAGGTTACTGGATTAGGAAGGGTAGGGACACCAGCGGCCTACAACATGATATCAAGTTGGAGTCAAATAAAAAGGGCTCTTGATTTAGTCAATCTTAAGAACAGCATGTTATGAGCATGAATATTTTTTCAGCAAATGTTGATGATAATATAAGCAAGCCATCATGATATCATAGGAAAGTAACATACTGCTTTGTAATGTGCGTTTGTAGCGATGATCGGAGTAGGCCAGCAATACGTCCAGCCATAGAAGGAGTCGACAGCGTAAATGAAGCCCTTGTGTTCAATGGCATCAGAGAACCATGGAGGATGTATGATCCTGCGATGGTCGTGCAGATTTGTCCACTTACCGCAGTGACCTGCCAGATAGGCGAGACCGCGGTTAAAGAACATAATTAGCCTGAAGTCTTTATAATTCACAGATCTTGTGGGCACTTGGCAGATTACAACCTTGAGCAAATCAAACTTGGTATCATGTTGGCTCTTAAGATTCCGAGTATTCCGGGTCATTGCAAAGCAGTGCAATGTTAATCGAAGGAAGGGGGATCAATCGCCGGGTGTAGACCTCCACGAGCATCCAGCTGTCGCGACCGTCAACGAGCACCATCCAAGACGTGTTCATGCCGACCTAGTACATACCGTTAATGTAGTTGAGGCTGACGGGGATCGGATCGCAGTCAAGGGGGTTGATGCTCGCCACCCTACGATCGTTATGTTGCGTGACATGCCGTTTCTGAAGATCAGGCGGCATCAGCAAGCAAGGAGCTGGCTTAAAAAGCTCCGGCCTGAGGGCTTTGAGTAAAAGGTACAACCCCGACGAGCACGGGCGAGCGGCATGGTACTGAGATTGTCCACACGCGAAACAATGAGCTTGATTACCTCTGTGGGGAGCGAATTCCAGCCACTCTTTCGGCGGACGCTGCTCGGTTCTGCCATTGTTAGTGCTTGAGTTTCGGACGAGGGGGGAGGCGCCTTAGCGGGATGGAAGAGCGAACAAAGATGGAGAAGCGAATATGTGCTGTGGGAAGTGGACAGGTGATGATGACTACAACACGCTGCTTGACTTACGAGACACATACTAGCAGCGTAGGGTCATATCGAAGTCAGACAACTTGCTTGAGTGATCACAGTACTGGTACTCCCTACAATACCTGCTACTATGCCTTAACTTGCTTGAGTAGAGTAGTAGTGAAGTAGGACTCTGCTCTACTACTAGCACCGGAGGAGTAGTATGTTCTAATCTAAAATAGTTACAAACTTCAATGCCCGAGCGTGGAACGACTACGAACCGCCATCGTTGCTAACTCCAATCACGCAAGTCATGGATTTGTTTCTTTTAACTTTACATTTAATCAGAGCCAGCACGCAAGTCATGTACACTGCATCTTGACAAGTGGAACCCACAGAGTACTTAGAATACAAGATTAAGGATGCAATTAACTTTTTATAGAGGGAGAATCATACATGCAATTAACTCAAATGGATTGGACGTGACTCTATTATTCTCCAATGGGGCGACCGACAAATGTCCTCCCGTGGGCCGGAGTAGGTTTCTCGGTTTGCATGCGGGTTTAACGGAGGGGTTTGATGGAGGCGAGGAGGCGTGTTTAGCCGGGCGTGCAGTGGATGGTGCAGTACTATTTGATTTGACAACTACAACCAGTATATTATAAAAAACAAAGAAGAGTAGTAGAGATAGAGATAAGAATAGAGACTAGGGAGGAGCACCATCTCATCGCTTCAGGCTACTTCTTGCGCTCCATTCGCGGCCGAACGCCCCTCTGACCACTCCCTCCTGCGCTCCATTCGGTCAAGGCCGTTGAAATTTGGGGAGCGCACTCTCGCGACTGCTAGCAGCGACGACTTCACCGACGACAACTTCTTCCCCGACCTCGGCAACCTCTTCCTCAACGACATGGGCGACAACCTCAACGCCAATGGTGCTGCTCCCGTTGCACCGTATGTGTTTCTGTCCTTCCTATTTGAAATCGTGGTAGAATTCATGTTTCTAGTCTGTGTCCTAGATTCGATATGTTCATCTACTATGCTAGTCCGCATGATTAGTTTAATCTCTGTTATAGCCGTCATGATTTATTTTGTAGTAAATCTCGTAGTAACTTGCTCATATATTGAACTGGCGGAACGTCCCCTACAGCCACTCCCGCTTTCATGGACGGCCTGGTCGATGCCTCCAAGGAGCCCTTCGTCTCATCGCTATGAGTGCCCGATGCCGTTTTGGGGCTCGCCAATGACATCGTGCATCACCGATGCAAAGCGTCGACAATCACTACCGCCCTTGGCGAATAACATCAAGTACGAGACGTGCTACCAATTCACCGTGCCGGAGTCGCTGGAGGATCAGCGCCGCCTGCTAGTCTCGGAGGAGGACGGTAGCGTCTTCCTCTTGATCGTGGCCACCGACGAGGCCCACGCAGGCTGCCGCCACATCTCTGTAGTGTGCGTCAGGGGCGACGCCGCTGACGCTGACACTGACACGAGGCCTATATACGCGTGCGTGGTCACTATTACTACCCCTCGGAGGTACATGGGCGGTGACACTGGCTACGCCAAGCATACTTGGACTCTGCTGAGCTAGGACCTTCCCGCCGACGTCGACATGGAAAACCCATGGTGTTATTTGAACTCCAACAATGTGCACGGGGACTCCAAGGAGGTTCACCTGGACATCTGCATTTTCAAGTTAAATGTTGATCATTAGTCTTCCCTCAATGTAATCCGCTGTCTAAGCATGCGGAGATTTCCATGCATGATCTTGCTCTATTGGAGTATCGCGCATGAATAAAAGTGTATCCATTTATGGTTTAGTCTAGAATCTTCCATGTATGAATTTTTACTACAGTACTGGTGAAAGACTTATGACGAACCATTTCTTACATATCCTCTGCCCCCTCCCAAGTCATCCTGATTTAATCCCTCCGTCTAGGTGTCTAAGGGCATGGTTAATACTTAAATAGTATAGCCAACTGTTGGCTATAAGAAAGTGCCATGTCATCTGTAGCCAACATGTATAACAATGGATACTCAAAAACTAATTCTTGAAGATCATTTCCTGCAAAGCACAATAAGAGTTATTTCTTCACAAGTTTTGGATGCAGGTTGAGCAGGTTGAACGCTTTTGTTTGCAAAAGATACTTTTTATCTATTTCACCCGGATGTTTGTGAGCTCTATAGATGAAATAATATCCGAACAAACCTATCGATACTCGTTACACATGAGATGACCCCCACATCCTTTGTCGAAATAAACAACTCCCCGATCAATGCATTTCACTCTTCCGTGCAACACCGGGCACCTTACTATAGATTAGTACGACCAAAAATTGAACTAACATTATATATAGTAAGATAAATGATGATGCATGTCACCTAAAATTGTATCATTGAAAACTATGTTCAAATACGAATCCAACGATATTGTTTTTGTTGACATGCACTAACATTTTGTCAGTTAAATCTTCAGTCAAAATCAATGGGGGATAAACCATGACCGATGTAGTAGTACTAGTGTAGAGGGCGGCGCTGCACGGGAGTCTCACCTCTCACCCCGCTTGTGGCGCGGCAGTAAAGTCGTCATATCACAAAACCCAACCACTCCCAGTAATAAGTGGCCTGGTAAAATAAACGGACAAGCAACCATCACATCCCTCCGTCTTTTTTGCACTTCAACTCTCTGCATTTACTTTCTCCGGTTCATCTCGCACACTCGATCCCTAGCTACTACTCCTAGGGCCAGTTCTTTTGGCGGCTTCCCCAGCTTTTCCCACAAGACTAGTCATAGTGGAGAGTAACAATAAGGCGCCTCACTCATTTGTTTGGGCTTCTAAACTACTATTCCGTCCTGGTTTATTCCTCACCATTGTATTTTGTGCTAAATTTTGACCAAAGATTTAACTGGTTTATTCCTCACCATTGTAATCCCTCCGTCTAGGTGTGTAAGTCATCTTGCGAAAACCAAATAATCCCAAAACACTTAGGCGCGATGCATTAACTTCTACCTCGTTTCTTGTTTCTTGACATATTAACCAATAAGAGCAGTGGCGGAGCTTCATGGGGGCCATCCTGGGCGGTGGCCCCCCAGCTCAAAGAAAAAATTGCATATATACCTATGTATTTGACCAATTTTTTCCACTAAAAATAAGCATATTGTGATTTCGTTTGCCCCCCTAGCCAATGGCCAGTCCATGATTTGAGCCCAAGCTCTGCCACTGAATAAGAGATAAAGAGTGTGCGTGCTTTTAATGACTTGAGATATCAAACATGACATGCAGTGGTTAGTTCATTGCATGCAATACTATTAATTAGCAAATAAACATTAACGTTTCTCATTTTCTCCTCCTCCTTGGTCACGGTGCACAGCCTAAGATGACTTACTCACCTAGACGGATGGAGTAGTGCATGTGACATGCACTAACATTTCATTAGTTAAATTTATGATCAAAATATGACATGATTACAATGGGGACCAATAAACCGGAGACGGAGGTAGTAATTATGGGATTACTAATCTAGAAGCCTAAAAGAATTGGCCCCTGGTACTCCTACTAGTAGTAGTACTCAAGTTGGAATTCCAATTGCACGACACAACTTGTTAGGCAAAAAATTCGATGCAGGGTGTAGGAAGCGGTTTGGGAATTTGCATGCCTTTCCAACCAGTGAGATACTCCGTACAAAGTACGACAGAGAAATAACCACAAAGAAGGAAGCTAAAAGTAAACAATCAAACGAGCATTTTTGCATTTGTTTTGCATTAAATCGTTTCACAAGCTTGACTAGTGTTGTTTTTCTACTTTTACAAAAACCGCATCGTAATGTTAAAACGTGCATTTGCACGTACATAAGTAATAGTAGTACTCCCTCCATCTAGGTGTATAAGTCTTCCCTCCTTCTTGGTCACGGTGCACAACCAAAGATGACTTATTGACCTGGACGGAGGGAGTAGCACATTCTGCAAGCATATATCGAGAGACGTGTAGTGCGATAGTATATAGTAAAGTTTGTGCTATGTGCACGCATTACTTGCAAAATGCGTCATTTAATACACAAGGTTTCCAAACTTTCCCTTTACATACTTAATTAATGACGCTAAAAATTCCCGAACGTTCGGGATTTATCATTTGCGTCCCAAAACTAATGAGATCGCCTTACGAAACAAAAATTATACTCCTCCTAAAAGCCACAACGCTCGCAGGAGCGCTTGCGGCGCGCCACGAGTGCCCTGGTGCGAGGCTGTTTCCCAGCGCGCCGACACAACGCCTCTTCCTCAGCCTCGCAACTCACGAGGTGCTTATTGGTGGCTTGCTGGCGGGCGAGCGCGATCTCAACGGTGTGGTGATCCGGCGCCAACATGTACTCCTCCTCGCTGGAAGCGTGCACCCTGTCGGATTTCGGGTTCCGGCAGACCCTCTAGGTTCGAACTCTGGGGTGCACGCGGAGATCTCACCTCCAACCTACCTACACCTCGTCGCCTCGCAAGGATCTAAACTACACAAAGAACAACACAAGGGACACAAGGTTTATACTGGTTCGGGCCACCATTGTGGTGTAATAACCTACTCCAGTGTGTGGTGTGGTGGATTGCCTCTGGGGCTGATGATGAACAATACAAGGAAGAATAGCCTCGCGAGGGTCTGTGCTTGGCCGGTGCGATGAACTGCTAGGGGAAGTTCAGTCGCTTCTCTCTCTCTCTCTTTCTTACTCTCTTTCTGATCCGATCCGGCCTCCCTCTACCCTATGGGTGGCTAGTCCTATTTATAGGCAGAGGCCCTGGGCCTCTTCCCAAATATTGAGCGGGAAGGGCGCCAACAATTGGCCATTTTGAAGGGGAACATCTAATACACTTGTCCTGACTAAAGTTGGTCCTCGCCTGCCAAAGGCTCTGACGATGACGCCGGCTTGGGCTCCACGATGACCTCCTTCCTGCCGTTCAGCTGGTCTTGGTCTTATTGCACCGAAATGGTTGCCTTTGCTTGATGCTCTCGCCTGCGCTTGCCTCCTTTGCACCAAAGAGGAAATGAGGACACTGCGCGGGCTGGCGCCCGCCTGGCGCCCTTGGTCGTCATGGCTTGCGTCATGGGCACCTCGTGAGGTACCCCGCCTTGATCTCTCCGCCTCCTCGCGAGCCAGCCACTGACGAGGCCGTGCTCGAGGAAGCTTCTGTCGTCTGCCTCATGAGGCTTGGCCCCTCGCGAGGGTCTTGAGCTTGTGCCGATGAAGATGGGTCGTCTTGGGCCACCCTTGAGCCACTCCGCAGCCGCATGCAGGCAAGTCTGGGTACCCGGTTCCCTGTAACACCGACAGTAGCCCCCGGGCCCAAGGCGCGCCTGGACTTGGCTTAGCAGAGAAGCGAAGGGGCAAGTGCGAAGCGCCGCAGGCCCCAACAGCCTGCGGCCTTGGGCGCCGCGTGGCAATTGATTGGACGTGGGCGTCCCTTCTTCCCCGTGATGCCTTGGCAATTGCACGAATCGAAAAGAGAGCGGTACCCGTCCAGGCTTTCCCTCCTTTGCCTTCTCCAGTCATTGCCTAGATCCCGTTTCTCACTCCTATCCTTCCTGCTTCCGAAATCCCCAGATCTACTCCGACCCCGTGCCCTAGCAAGGTATGGCGCCTCGCCAGACCCCGGCCGGAGCTTGGTACTCGCCCTCTTTGGACTCCCCGAACGTGTCGGAGAAGAGCCTTGCCCGGGCGCGCCGGATGATGGCGGTGCAAGGCAACGACGGGGCGGCGGTACTCAAGGTTGGTGTCACATCTCTAGTTCTAGTAATGCCTAGTGTTAGCATCTGGTGTTGCATCATGTTTACTTTTCACAGAAAGTTGAAATGGGGATGATAGAACCCCTAACACCCCCCTGAAGACAACTAGGGTTTACTAAAATCTTTTTCAATGAACCTGAAATGCCCTTCCAAAATGTCCATCATTTTTTGTCCTGGGTTAGAACCTCTGGCAAAATTGGTTCACATTTTTCTAGGACAACATTGGGTCATTGAATTAAATCATACTCTATTTGCATTTGTGCATTTAAATGCTATATAATATCTTAAACGTCCAAATAATCCTAAACTGAAATGTTCCATGTTGGATATACTCCAAACAGTGGCCATGAGCAGTTTGGTGATTTTTGAGTGTGCCTAAGTATTTTTAATAAAGCCATCAAGTTGCAGAAGAAATAGAAAAACAGAAAAGAATTAGAAGAGAGAGAGAGAGAGAGAGAGAGAGAGAGAGAGAGAGAAAACCCACCTTAGGTTACCTGCTCAGCCCACTTACCTGGCCCAGCCCACCACAGCCGCCACCGTCTCCCACCTCGCGCCAGAAGGACGCGAGGAGTGTGGCCACCGCACACCGGCACGCGCCCGGCCACCTCCTCCCTCCCTGCCTGCCTGGCTCCTCCTCGACGCGTCCGGACGACGCCACGCGACCCCCAGAGCCGTCTGGCTCTCCCTCTCTCTCCCCCGAACGCTCTCCCCCTCCTCTGCTCTCCTCACCGAACGCACCGCCGCCGCCGACGAGAACCACCGTGGCCACCTCCACCCCTCGCCTTGCTGACTTGCCCTGAAGAACCGCAGCGTCGTCCTCATCGTCTACGCAGAGCCTCGCGACGCCACCGCCCTGCATCGCCGGCTACCTCGTTTTCTTCCTCCTCGGGCGCCGGAGATCGCGACCATTGGCCCGTCGACTCCAGAGCCTCCCCCGAGCCGCCGACCTTCTCTTTGACTTCGCAGTGAGCCCCTCCGTCGTTCCCCTCTACTTTCCGTGTTGATTTCTCCCTCTAGCTAGCTTCGCCGTCGCGGCCGAGAGCTTTGCTCCGCCGGCCACGTAGCCGCCGCGGCCACAGTTGCTGCCGCCCGCGTTTGAGCGCGTGTCTGTGCTCAGCGTGGTCCCAGGAGCCCAGAACAAGCATCCGTTCGTCCTCCCGTCCACCGTAGCTTCGTTTCCGTCGAGGTCCGAACTCCGGCCGCCGCCGCGAGCTCCATTCCGGTGAGCTCCGGCCACCCCAGCTCGAGCTGCTGCCACCCCTGGATGCGCGCGAAGCCCAACTACCCATAGCCGCAAACCACGCCCGAAACCACCCCCTATAGCGCTTTCCCGTGGCGTTTCTGTCATCAGATTTGGTCACCGCCGGCTGAACTCCGGCGAGGTCGACGTGGCCATCATTAGCAGCTAATGACATCTCTAATTAACCCCTAGAGCCACTGACATGTGGACCCGAGTGCCTAGTTAATAATTATCTTCTCTATTAGATTAGCACTAACCCTAGGGGGCCTGCCTGTCACCTTTGACTCGGCCACGTCAGCATTGACCTGGTCCGACCGTCGACCTCTCAGAATGGCTCTGGGTCACTGACCAATGGGTCCCACGCGTCAGGTTTGACGCTGGTCAACCTTGTTGACCAACTCACGTCACAGTGACGTGATGCGGACGCAGTAAGCATTTTCTGGGATTTTAAATAAATCAGAAATGATTTATTTATTTCAGAAAATATCCAAAACTTCTAAAATTCATAGAAAATCAACCGTAGCTCCAAATCAAATAATTTATATATGAAAAATTATCAGAAAAATCCAATCTATCCATCTGTACCATTTTCATGCATGTTTGAGAAAATTAACCTCAATGTTTAGGATGAAATATGATTAGGACAAATTTGAAATTAGACTTGGAGTTGGAATTTGATCTAGCTATGAATTCCACTTCAATCAAAATGTCTTTCTGTTGCATTAGCCCAAATCACAGCATATTGACATGTCATGATCATGCATCATATTGTGCATTGCATTGATTGTGTTCTTTACATGTTTCTTGGGTGGTTGTTCCCCCTCGGTAGGACGTATGTTCCGACGATGAGTTCGATGACACCGATGAAGAGCTATACTATCTTGAAGTCCTGCAAGCAAAACCCCTTGTTCATTCCGATATAATCCCACTCTCTCGCTCCCTGCTCTCTTTTACTGCATTAGGACAACAACGATTCATCTGTTACTTTGTCATGTAGCTGAACCCTTTATCCTCTGCATGACCTGTCATTCCACAAAGAATAGATGAAACCCACTAGCATGAGTAGGAGTTGTTTGAGCCCTGTTGTGCCTACTCATTCATGCTTGTTTGTCATGCCTGCTATTGCTTAGAGTTGAGTCAGGTCTGATTCATCGGGGATGAGTTAGAATGTGGTGAACATGTCCTACTGTTGAGAGCTAAGTGTGTGAACACGATTTGGTAAAGGTAGCGGTGAGAGGCCATGTAGGAGTACATGGTGGGTTGTCTCATTGCAGCCGTCCTCGTGAACTGAGTTACGTGTTTGTGATCCATGAACAGTTACTACCACACATTGGGTTCCGTAACTCGACCCCTCTCGACTTATTAATCAACTCGATCTCCGTCCGGGAGTTGCAACTAGTTTCTCGTGTTTGTAGGTTGTGTTAGTAGTCTACCAAGTGGCAACCGATGCAATTGGGCTTGGGACAGACTAGGCACCGTGGCGGGTATGCCAAGCGTCGCCTGCTTGGTGGGCTTGGAACCTCAGACACATCGTTTGGGGCCGTGAGCGACACCCCAGACGGATCTCCTTGCGATGGAACCCGAATAGGCGATAAACCTGGACGAGAGACTTGTGTGGTTAGTCAGGTCGTGGCCGACTCCCTCGCCAGGCTTCCGCTTGAAGGTTGCTGAGATACACGATTTGTACATGGTGGTAAGTGGCGAGGCGTGTGAAGAAGTACACCCTACAGGTTAACATCATCTATTCGAATAGCCGTGTCCGCGGTAAAGGACTTACAGGTTGCTGCAGTTCATAGACAAGTGAAAGTGGATACTCTAAAATGCGCAAGATAAGCGTGAGTGCTATGGATGGCGTTCTCGTAGGGAGACGGAGCGGATCCATAGTGGTGTATTGATATGCTGAATATGTGGACTCGTGTGCGCCACCTCAAAAGAGTTACTTGCGATGTAGTTCAGGATAGCCACCGAGTCAAAGCTGGCTTGCTGCAGTTAAACCCCACCGCCCCCTTTGTTGATAATGATGCATATGTAGTTAGTTATGATGTAAGTCTTGCTGGGTACATTTGTACCCACGTTTGCCTATTTTATGTTTTTGCAGAGAGACGTCAGTCTCGCTAGTAGTTCCGCGTGGACTTCGACGTTTAGCTTGTTACCTCAGCTACGATCTTGTACCCTTGGGAGGGTCGTGTAGATAGTCGAGCTTCTCACCTTTTTCATTTATAGTTGTCTGTACTCAGACATGTTAAGCTTCCGCATGTGCTTTGACTTGTATGCTCTGAATGTTGGGTTATGAGACCCATGTTTGTAATATCTCGCTCCTCGGAGCCTATTGAATAAATGCTTGAGTCATAGAGTTATGTTGTGATGCCATGTTGTATTTACACATATCGAGCATATTGTGTGTATGTTTGAAATGCTTGGTATGTGTGGGATCCGACAATCTAGTTGTTTATCTTTGGCAGCCTCTCTTATGGGGAAATGTAGTCTAGTGCTCCCATGAGCCATAGTAGTCCGCTTCTGACCGGTTCACCGGAGTCCTGCTAGCCCAAAGACTCTTTGCTCGGGGCGCTTGATCGGCGGCATGTGTTTCACTTCGTTCTTGTGCTCGTCCCTTCGGGAAATGTCACGCGGTGACATCCGAGTCTGCCTAACTGCTACATGACCCGGGTTCCCGGAGTCCTGTTAGCCAGTGCTACAGCCGGATTCGCATGTTCTTGGCCGACATGCTCGATGTTGATTCATGTATGCCTGTCCCTATAAGTTAGTGCCACTTTGGGTTCCACGACTAGTCATGTCGGCCGGGTTCTCTGTCATATGGATGCTAGCGACACTATCATATCGTGAGCCAAAAGGCATAAGCGGTCCCGGGCCATGGTAAGGCGACACTCGTGGGAATACCGTGCGTGAGGCCGCAAAGTGATATGAGGTGTTACCGGCTAGATCGATGTGATTTGGAATCGGGGTCCTGACAGCTGGCTCTACCCTTCCTAAGGACCAAGGAAACACCTTCTACCCGCTCTTCGTGAGCGCCATTGCTGCCGGCCTGGTGCCTCCCTTTTCTGAGTTCTTCTTTTCTGTCCTCCGCCATTACAAACTGCAAGCTCTGCACCTCCACCCCAACTCTGTTCTTCTCCTGGCGATCTTCGCCTACTATTGTGAGGCTCATGTCGGGGTGCAGCCCTCAGTGGCCTTGATGCGCCACTACTTCTACCTCCGGGCCTCCCGCGGCCCCATCACCACGTGCTCGAGCTTTGTCACGTACGGTAGCTCCAACGCCATCTCGAAGCCCGGGAAGAGGATTGAAGGCTTGAGGAGCAAGTGGGTCATGGTAGATGCCGGGCGCATCCATCCTCGGCTGATTCTGCCGACGGAGCAGCCCACGCCCATCGACGCTTGGTCTCGAGCGGAACTCGTGGATTCCCCGCCGCAGTCTTTGGAGAAGATGGGCGCGGACCTGTTGCGGGCAACATGGCGGCCAACAAAGCTGACGGGCGTCGCTCTGAGGGAGTTCTGGAGCACGGGTGGCCCGCTTGGCAATACTCGCTTAGCTGTGGAGGCCTCGCCCGAGCTCCGTAGTCTTGGCCGACGAAGATCTGGCCGCGGTCCTCAATCTTTGGTCGGGGAGGCGTGGCGAGGCTGGGCGCTCCTGCACTGTTCCTTCAAGATGATTGGGAGCAGGTGGTGGACTCCATGCCCGCTTTCAACGGGGATGGGCATGTGCCCGCGGAGGTTCCCGAGGACCCGGCGGCCCTGGCGACGGTGAACGTGTCCTCCGGCGACTCCAGCGAAGAGGAGGAAGAAGAGGAGTGGGAAGAGGGGCCCAACTCCGAGGCGACCGACGGGGAGCCGAGAGCGCCCCTCCCTCGGCGCAGGTCCCGTGCTCTCCGCCTCTTGCCGGACGACGACGAGGATGGCGACGAGTGAGGTGGCGCGAGCTCGCCCCCGATCCCAAAGAAGGACAGGACGGGGCTGGTTCCCCGCGGGTCTGCTCCAGCTCCGAGGCGATCTGCAGACGCGCCTCCTGCTCCCGAGCCTCTTGAGGCTGATTCCAGCAGCCGGCTCTCGGGCTTCAAGTTCGGCCGGAGGTTGCTCGAGCCCGCGAGCGATGACCAGTAAGTGCTTGATTTTTGTCTTGCTTCTTTCTTCGTTGTTGAGGCCTGATGTTAGTACTCCTTGGCTAGGCCGGTGCCTGCGGCGAAAAAGCTGAAGGGGGCTCCTGAGGCTTCGCCCGGAGCAGCACCTCCATCTGCGGAAGAAGGGGATGGCAAGACGCGGGCCTCTCCTACCCGGTCATCTTCGCGAGGCCTGGCGGGGCTAGCTGGGGCGAGCTCAGCCCCCATGGCCCAAGCGACTCCCGAGGTGTTCTTGTCGGCGCCCTTGTTGATCGTCGGGCGCAGAAGGTCCCGACTCATGGTGCTGTGATTATGCTGCCGTCCTCTCCTCCTACTCCGCCAAATGTCGTTTCTCCGACCCCTTCTACTATCCTGGATCGTCTTCTTCTTGAATGGACCCGGCTGCAAAGATCTTCTGGGCGCCAACCCTCGCTTGGTGGCTGGGCGCCTGGAGCTGGCCTCCGGCTGGGTTCGCTCTGATGCTTCAGTCCGAGCGGTGCTGGCTCAGGCCGTGATGGCTTGCGACGAGGAGAAGCAGGCCGTCCTTGAGGCGAAGGCCACTCGCAACGCCACCTTGGGGAGGTAGCCGATGTCCGAGGTCGCTGCAAGGCGCTGGAGAGCGAGCTGCAGGGCTCTTGTGACCAGCTTGCCAAGGAGGCCCGCGTCCGCCAAGAGAAGGAGGAAGACATGAAGGCTCGTGAGGCGGCCGCCAAGGACCGGGATGCCAAGCTTGATGAGTGCCATGGCCGCTTAGGTGCGCTGGAGCAGGCGTTGGAGGCAAGGAAGATCGAGCTGGACGGCAAGGCGCCGGTCCTGGCCGAGGACCGCGTGGCCTTCGCGAAGCTGGAGGTGAAGGCTCGCACCTTGCTGAAGTCTCTTTACGACAGCGGCCTGGAAAGCCCGATGGCCGGCGCTGAGGACGGCCCCACCAAGCTGCTTCCCTTCCTGGTTCGCGCCCTTGAAGATGTCGCCCTTGGCCTCGGCCCCATGGCTGAGGCCGAGGCGTGTGTCCTGTCTTCTGCAGCGCTGACGCGCGTCTTCACCCACGTCTACCTTCACGACCCCAACATTGACCTTGATAGCCTGTTGGAGCCCGTGAGCGGCGAGCTTGCCGATGTCGCTGCTGAGGCCGTGAAGGGTCGGCGAGGCTCTCGGCAAAGTTCAGACGCCGGACCAAGCCGAAGCGAGGCGCTGCCAATCCTGAGGCTTCACGAGGCGAACCCGCCCAGCGTAGCTCCGCCGTCAGTGACGGTGCTGCCAACAAGTGACTCCTTCGTGGCTCCTATCCTGCTTTCAGCTCCTGCAACATGCATCATGCCTCGTGGAGGCGTTTAAACTTGCGTTTGGCGTTGTGAAAACAGTTATGGACTGTAATATTTGCTTTTGAATTCCTTGAGATTTGCGCTTTTCCTTCCTATTGCTTATGTTCTCGTCGGCAGAGCCCGGCCTCACAGATACCTCAGCCGCCGTTAGCCCCGACCAGAAACCAGGACGGGACCAAGGAGTGAGGGGCTACGTGACAAGTTAGGCTCCTGAGTCGCGATGCTCAGGAGTCCCCCTTGACGCACGAACAACAAGTAGGGAGGTGAGATGTATGGGTGAAATTACCATTCTACATCGGCAGAGCCCGGCCCCGCGCATACCTCAACCGCCATTAGCCTTTCAGAACTAAGGGGTGAGGGGCTGCGTGACCAGTTAGGCTCCTGAGTCGCGATGCTCAGGAGTCCCCCTTGACGTTCAAACGGCCTTCGTACCTTGGCTCCGGCAGGAGAGGCGTCACGACGAACCAGGCCGAGGGGCTGGCTGGGTGGCGTCGTCTGGGCGTGACCCAGGCGTAGCCCGTGCCCAGCCTCGCGGCACTCCCGAGGGGAGGCGTTACGATGAGGCCAGACATTGAGCTCTGAGCTCCCTGAGGTTGATGAGGCCGGGGGCCACCCTCAGTTGTTTATCACCAGCGCGGAGCATAGCACTTCCGTATGTGTACGGGCATAGCCGCTCCTCGGCAGTGTCGTCAGCCAGCGAGCATGGTGCTTCCAGCAGTGCGTGGGAGGGGCTCCCCTCGGGAGGAGCCCGGCGTGTACAACCCCATACGACACGTGGGTACACGGTAGGGCTGACGAGGTGTATCTGGGCACCCGTGAGCCGGTAGCGGGACTCACGGGGCCCTACCTCAAGGCGGGTTGCGTCTGGCTCTGGTCCTTTTTCTTGTAATGTGTTCCTGCAAATTTGGTTAGATGTCGGCGCTCTACGTCCTCGGGTCCCGGCCCTCGAGCGGGGCTCAGCCGTCGCTGGTATGCCAGGTCGCGATGCCGTGGATAAGGCTAGAGGGTGAGGGCTGGAGAGCCAGTAGGAGCCCATAGGTCACGATGCTCAGGTACCCCCCCCCCTTTAACGTGCAAGCAGTCGACATGATAGAAGAGGGGTGCCGTGGACAGGCATCAAATAATGATCATGATGGGTGAAACGCATACGACCGAATAAGCGCAAGAGGATACATGCCACCGGTGCAGCCGGGTGGTTTGGGGATGATGCAGCCGAGGCGCCCGTAATAAAGTAAACTAGAAACACGAATCAAAAGGGATACATGCCGAGGGGCGGACCCACGTGGCACAGGAATGATGCAGCCACAGGGGCGCTCCCGGCTGAAAATGAAACTCGAAGGATGTCACCGATAATGTTGAAGATGAGGGATCTTTGAAGTAGCGGACGTCGTGCGCTGCGGAAGCCGATCTTCACGAGCCCCCAGGCCCAGGAGCCTCGGGAGGCTCTGGAGGCGCTGGTGGCTCCTCACGGACCATCTCCATCTCCGCCAAGACTGCGGAACGCCTGGCCACTTGAGCCTCCAAGATGCTCCTCATGAGGCGCTGGCGTGTGGCAGCCGCGTTCGGCAAGCCGTAAGGCGTGCAAACGTAGCTGTGGGTTGGACCTTCACAGCGCCCCACGCGTGAGGGCCAGAGGCGCTCCTGAGAGGCGGCTCGGTTGAGCCCTGGTATGTCTATGCATACGCGCGACCCACCATCCTCGCCTGGATGGGGAGCTACGGCGGGTAAGCGGCGGCTGCCACTCATGAATCTTGACTCCTGCAGCTCCTGAATGATCTTGCTGGCGAACTCCTGAGGGTTAGGCCCTCCTTGCCTCGCTCCTTCCTTAGGGAAACGTGCTTTGAAACATGCCTCCCAGTGGTGCCCGAGCGCCTCCCTCGTGAGGCGGGTCCCTCCAACCTCCCTCGCGAAGCTGGTCCTGCCAGCGGTCCTCGTGAGGTCGGTCGCGCCACCCTTGGCAAGGGCCACGGTCTTCCCAGCGTCATGCGCCTCTTCCTCCTCCTCGGCCGTAGCCTCGATCATTGCGGTCGGGGCGTCAACCGATTCGCCCTTCTCGCACGGCTCTGAGCTCTTGGCATTCGTTGATGTTGTGGGTGTGGAGGTCGTGGTACACGCAGTACCGGCTGCCCTTGGAGGACTTGGGCTGATCCCTGCCTTGCTTGGTGTCTGGTTCTACCGCGAGCACGGCAGCCCCCTTGCGCTTCACGTCCTTGACCTTGGGCTTCTTCTCTTCGGGGTCGGCAGCCGGCAGCTCGAGGAGGGAAAGGCGTCCTTCCTCAGCCTGGCGCACTTGGTCGCCAAGTTGAACAGCTCGAGGATGTGCACAGGTCTTCATGCATCGCCAGCTCCTCCTTCATCTTGACGTCACGCACACCGTCGGAGAAGGCTGAGATGATGGCATCCTCGATCACCTTGGGAATCTTGAGGCGTGCGTTGTTGAAGCTGGATGTACTTCGCAGGTCTCTCTGGCTGCTTTGCTTGATGCGGGCGCATGTCGCTCACGGCAGGAGGCCGGTCATGAGTGCCTTGGAAGTTGGCGATGAAGCGGGTGCGCATCTCGTCCCCAAGAGCCAGGTTCAGGAGCCAGGTGCGGGCACCGTCCTTGAGCGCCATGGGAAACCAGTTCGCCATGACCTTCTCGTCCCCGTTGGCGGCTTCGATGCCCAACTCGTAGAGCTGGAGGAACTCCGCAGGGTCGGCTGTGCCGTCGTAGCGAGGAGGCAGGTCTGGCTTGAACTTGCCGGGCCATGCGACGCTGTGTAGCTCGGTGGTGAAGGCGCGACAGCCTGCAGTGGCCACGGGAGGCCTTTGGTGACGGATGGCTTGATCTTGCGGGTCCCCGTGCGCTATCGCTGGGAGCAGCGGGATCTTAGCGTCTTTGGAGCGAGGCCTTGGTCGTGATGTGCCGTGCGAGGAGCACTCGGGCAGCTTCTTGGGGACGAGGACCTCTTGGCAGCTCTGCTCTTGCTGCTGGTGCCGGACGGAGTGGGTTCCGCCCGAGGCCAGCGCCTTGGGGCCAAGGCGCCTTCTTGAGGGGAGGCTGAGGCGCCCGAGCTTCATCGCTGCGCAAGGTGGGACACGGTGCAGCGAGAAGGGCAGTGCGAGAGCCCCAGCGGCACGGACGAGCTCGGCGACAGTCGAGCCACTCCTCGTGACGTCGTCGGCCGACGGGCGGTAGCGCAGGAGCTCGTTTGCCGCGATGAGTGCGGCTTGAGCCTCCATGGGCGCGCAGGACGAAGAACCAGCTGGGGCGGGCGAAGGAGTAGCGGTGCGGCCGTCTCGCCTCACGGATGGATGCTGGGACGACGCCTGCTGCTCGTTCCCCGCCGGGCCGGTGGCGGCATTGACGGCAGGCGACGGGGAACGGCGGGGGCGGCCACCGATGAGGGCCTTCTGGGCGACGCGAGTAGCGAGAGCGGCCCGGCGCTCGACGCGGGCTCGACGAGCGTCTGACATGGATGCGAGGGGCGGCGAAGAGCAGGGCGGTGGAAGACGGATTCCGGTGCACCCCTACCTGGCGCACCAAATGTCGGATTTCGGGTTCCGGCAGACCCTCTAGGTTCGAACTCTGCGGAGATCTCACCTCCAACCTACCTACACCTTGTCGCCTCGCAAGGATCTAAACTACACAAAGAACAACACAAGGGACACAAGGTTTATACTGGTTCGGGCCACCATTGTGGTGTAATACCCTACTCCAGTGTGTGGTGTGGTGGATTTCCTCTGGGGCTGATGATGAACAATACAAGGAAGAACAGCCTCGTGAGGGTCTGTGCTTGGCCGGTGCGATGAACTGCTAGGGGGAGTTCAGTCGTTTCTCTCTCTCTCTCTTTCTTACTCTCTTTCTGATCCGATCCGGCCTCCCTCTACCCTGTGAGTGGCTAGTCCTATTTATAGGCAGAGGCTCTGGGCCTCTTCCCAAATATTGAGCGGGAAGGGCGCCAACAATTGGCCATTTTGAAGGGGAACATCTAGTACGCTTGTCCTGGCTAAAGTTGGTCCTCGCCTGCCAAAGGCTCTGACGATGACGCCGGCTTGGGCTCCACGATGACCTCCTTCCTGCCGTTCAGCTGGTCTTGGTCTTATTGCACTGAAATGGTTGCCTTTGCTTGATGCTCTCGCCTACGCTTGCCTCCTTTGCACCAAAGAGGAAATGAGGACATTGCGCGGGCTGGCGCCCGCCTGGCGCCCTTGGTCGTCATGGCTTGTGTCATGGGCACCTCGTGAGGTACCCCGCCTTGATCTCTCCGCCTCCTCGCGAGCCAGCCTGATGAGGCCGCGCCTGAGGAAGCTTCCTGTCGTCCGCCCCGCGAGGCTTGGCCCCTCGCGAGGGTCTTGAGCTTGTGCTGATGAAGATGGGCCGTACTGGGCCACCCCTTGAGCCACGCCGCAGGCCGCAGGCAGGCAAGTCTGGGTACCCCCGTTCCCAGAACGCCGACACACCCGGTCCACGTACCGCCAAGCATAGACGAGGCGCTTGGGCCCGACTGCACTCAGGGCGTCGGCACAGGCGTCCTCCGCCACCCTCACAGCCCTCGCACGAGCCTCCTGCCAAAGAGCCAATTGCCTGACTCTCTCGGACACGACATAGGCCTCCTAGGCAGCTTGTTCCGCGATGCGCTTCTCTTCTCCGCCTCTATTTTGGTGTGCTCTGCCGGAGGCAAAGCCTCCCACAAGGCGACATCCATTTCTTTCCAAAGCTCCTCAAGTCTGGGGGGCTCAGTGGGCGGCGCGGCGTTCTCCTCGTAGCAGGGAGCCGACGCGTCCTCCAGCGCGCGTGCTGGCAAGATTGGGAACACCGACGCGTCCACCTCGACGCATCGCGGCGAGGAGCGGAACGCCAACTCGTCCTCCTCGACTAGTGGCGGCGAGGAACGGAACGGCGACGCGTCGCGTAGCTGCGAGGAGCGGAACACGGACGCGTCCTCCTCGACTAGTGGCGGCGAGGAACGGAACGGGCGACGCTGCGTGACTGCTCAAGCGGTGGAGCGAGGGCTCCTAGGGCTTGGGAGGCGATGCCATGGTGGTCGGCGTGAGAGGGAGGGGAGGAGATAGCGATGAACGTGAACGTGAGGGGAGGAGATAGTGATGTCGTGGGAGGCGCAGATTTATAGCGAGCAATGGCACACCCACGTAAGATATGGACTGAGTTGCATCGACAAAACTGCAGGTTCAGATTCGTCAGCGACATGTGGGCGGACCTGTTGGGGCCCATATGTCGCTGACTCCAATGCACCCTGCAGCTAAGTAACAACGTGGGCATATTTGTCGGAGTAAATTACGGGGGAGCGAAGGGGTGGAAATATTGCTGGTCACAATGGATTGGACGAGCGTGGGGGGAGGAGAGTCATGCATGCAGATTTTTTCACACGGGTGGAGTGGTGGGACCATCGGAGGGAGAAGGAGAGTTTGGCAGGCATATTGTTTCCACACATGGAGAGAAAAAGATTTGGAGACGAACGGGCTTCCTGCAGGTATGGGGAACGGTGCATAATAAGTCATCTTGCATGCCGGGCTAGGTATAGTCTCAAGTCATTAAAACATACACGCCCACACATGTTCATATTTCAAGGTGCACTAAATTATTGCATGCGATGATTAAGGCTGGCCATACTGGTGGTATCTTAGCTGGTATCATGCACACGGGAAGAGCAAACATCTTGATGTGGCAAAGAATTAAAGAAGAGGGGGGTTAGAGTAACTAGTGTTCATGCATGCATTGGTAAACACATTTTTTGTGAAGAACGACAGCACTAGTTGAGTACTTTTGCAGGCTTCAAAAACTACTCCACCACCTCTACTATCTTGCTAAGAGTAGGTGAAATTTTTGAATTGAGCCCTTTAAACTAGAAGGGAGGTAGTGGTACTCTAATAGCTAACCTTGTTGTGATGACAAGATAGGACATGGCACGCACCTGGACGGAGGAACTAGTCTGCATTGTGCATTTAACTTTTGTCCTAAGTCAATGTACCTCTACTTTCACCGGACTTATAGAAAAATGTGTCAACATTCACAATGTCAAATCAATATTTTTACACTCATTATAAAACATAGTTCTTATACTCATTATAATCAGTATTGTAGATATTGATATTTTTAGTATAAATTTGGTCATGGGATTTCATTGATGCCTGTCAAAGCGTGGAGGAAGCGAAGCTTAGGGCTTGCATTGCCGGTCTCTACATAGGTATTTCTCTTCATAATCCTGTAATTTTAGAGACTGATTGTGCTTTTGTGGTAGCGTCTCTTGCATCGGGGGACTATGACAGGTCTGCTATGCGTGACCTGAAGATGAAAGCGTTGAGCATCTCGAAGTTTATCAACAATCTTCAATTGTCAAAGATTAGCCGTTCGGCCAATAAGGTGGCACACTTCATCGCTAAGTATAGCTTTGACAATAGATTAGATGGTATTCTTGTAAATAACGTGCATACAATGTGGTGAATATTGTATCGATTGAGTGTACTTGGTGTGGCTGGTTAATTAATATAAGGTGGTGTTCAAAAAAAGTACAAATTTGGTCAAACACTTTGCAAACGGTTGACGGGAGTAAAAAGGACCAGAGGGAGTATCATGCATGCGGAGTAGGCAAAAAAATTGCTTGTCTAAAAAAAGGCAAAAAAATTGCTCATTTATAGCCGGTCAAAGTCTCAAAGGGCGCGACCGCGCGAGGGAGGCGAAGGTCGTGGGAGGCGCGACGTTTGACGGAATTAAGTGAAGTTACATCCACGCGCCGGCATGGCGTGCAAACAGGCAGAAGCTATACCGTCAGGCCTACGATATGGGTCTAGTAGACATGACATCTAGTGGGTCCCACATAGTTCTCGAGAACTCTTTGGGGGCTTGCAGCCGTTTATCCACCGGGCAAGCCAGCAACCCCACGCCGATCGCACGCCCTACTCATCCCCATCTTGTACCTTACAACAGTTCGCTCCCAGTCGTCCCGTCCTTTCACATTAGTTCGCTCCCAGGTTTTTTTTGCGGGGTACAACAGTTCAACTTCTCCTAACCCTCCTCCAAAATCCATGGCCTCCCAAATCTCCATGGTCGCTGAGTACCAGGGTTAGAGCCATCACCGGTGATTAGTTCATCGTCATCTACACACGTGGATCCGAGACGGTGAAAGCATGGCTTGCTCGCTTCCTACACATGTTCAACAGTTCAATGGATGAGTGGGTCGCTGGGCTAGATGTTGAGTACACCACAATCCTAGGACGAGAGAAGGATCTAAAGGACGAAGAGAGGAAGAAGCCCGCCGTGATCCAGGTTTGCGTACATAACGTTTGCTTGGTCTACCACATATGCCATGCCGGCGTTGAGTGCCAGGATTTTAAGAACTTCCTCAAGGACAAAAGAGTGAAATTCATTACTGTAGGCTTTAAGAACGACAGGGACGTCCTCAAGGCCGATTAGGTCTCATTGTAGGCCAGCCCTTCGATCTCCGGAAGGCAAGCACTGGTGTCCTCCTCTCAACCTTCAATGTTGACCTCGGCAGCAGCCATGATTGATCCTTCAGACGCTAAGCTGAAGAAACCTCATCACGAAGTTTCATCATGCATGGGAGTCGAAGACATTAGATGAAGATCACATCCTCATGCGCAGCAATGGATGCCTACCTTTGTTTAAATATCTACAAGGGTCGGATGAAGAAGCAGAGCCCAGTGTCCAGTTCAAGCAAAGAAGCGTCGGCGAAGAGGAAGAGTAAGAGGGACGAGGACAAAGTTGAGGACGTGGACTCGGACTCCGAGTAGGTGGCAGTGCCGTCACCCATGCTGGTTCTACTGCAGTGTCAAGCGGACTAGTTGCTTAGTTTATTTTCAAGGGTGTGTTGTGCTGAGGCCCCGGCAGAACTATGTTTATGTTCTTTCTCGTTATTTGAACTCTTTGAAAGTACGCATAAAGATGGGACTAGTACTATGTCTTACTATTGTTCTTCTTGCAGTTGGTACTACTGCTCAGATCTTCGTGTTCCTCATGCTTAATACGTTCATACTAGTAGTATAATTTGGGTCAGTCGATTTGTGAAAGAAGTTTGACGGAGCGAAGGAAGAAGACGATAGAAGAGGTGGAAGAAGCCCTTCTAGCCATCCATGTTGCATCAAACAGCTCACATGAGTCGACTAACCCAAATTGCTCCTTCAGATTGCAGGATCCACGTGGCATTCAAGGTCTCGAAGGTAGATTCCGCCTCGCACCGGTTTGCGTGCTCGGCAGCGCCAAGAATCGGCTTCCGTCGCGACAGCCACCATGCGCGCCTCCTCCGCGGCGGAGACGACAATGACATGCTAGTTCCTCCTCGCCCGGCGTCTTTGAGCACGCGCTCGTCCTCCTCTTCGTACGCTGCATGCATAGACGCGGCTCCACCAGCTGCTCGCGTGCTTGGCAGCGCGGCGGCATCGCGAGGAGGAACTGCAGACGACGTGAGCGAGCGAGCCTTCGGCTTCATGGCACAAGGATGTCGGCGACACGACGGTGATGGGCGAGAAATTGTTGGCCGGAGCAGGCGGGCGCCGGCATGCGTAACGGCGGTGGCGGCATATTGATGAGTGCGCGTGTGGGAGCTTACTTTAGTTTTATATATAAGGTTGGTCAAACTTAAAAGAAAACCGTACTAGTACACGTAAACATTAGACTTAGGCAGCGCTTTTATTAGTTAGTACCACAGCCACGATACGGAATCCTCGAACGGTGCGTCACCGTGTCGCGCTCGAAGGACATCCACTAAACCTTTTTGTGTGTGTGAAAACAATCCTCGAATATTACTCAACTTTTTATCCTGTGAAAGTTCTTGACGCTGCAATATTTCCATATATTTGAATTTAGCTCCAGTTCATGTTTATTTGGATTTGGATGTTTTAGGCGCACCCTAGTTTTTTTTAATACTGATTTTGTGTGTGTGTGACTGAGAGAGAACGTGTGTATGTGTCCATATGTGTGTTGTGGCGGAAGGGCAATGTGGAGACGGTGTGCGTGTGATACAGACATAGAGAGGTGTGAATGTGCAAATGATCATGCATGAGTGGGACATAGACAGATGTCGATACGTTGTGTATACATGAGAGAACGGTCTTCTAGTTTACTTGTGTGTGTGTGTGTGAGAGAGAGAGAGGGAGAGAGAGAGACAGAGAGAGGAGCATCCGTAACACAACAACCATCTCTCTCGATTCGTCCGTCCCTCGCACGGTCGCATGCAACACATGCATCAATGCGCACATTTTGACACCCTCACCCGCCCCGCCCCACCTCAAGGCCCGCACAATCTCTTCGTGAATACCCATTTCTCTCCTTAGGTTTGTTTTCTCTCAATATCTGACACACACACACACACACACACACATAGAGACACACACGCAGCACAACACACACACACACACTCCCCCGAGCACACAATTCATCCCCATCCAAGGTTATACGGCGACCACTCTCACTTGTGCTTCTTTGCACCCCAACATGCACAAAACCTCAATCTTCAAAGAGGGCATCGAGCAGATCAAAGACGGCGACCACACCGTGCTAGAGAATGCGGGGTCATTTGGAAGCAGGGGTGATGTGGCGACAGTGGCCGACTCCTCCCCACCCTCTCTCTATCTCTCTCTCTCTCTCTCTCTCTCTCTTGCACAAAATTACCAATCCTCTCTCCCCCGCACAAAATTGTCAATCCCTCAACCCACGAGATCCTTCCCCTCTCGTCCATGTTTTTCTAGCTCTCTCATCAAACATGTTGTCTCTTCTCCTTCCACGTATCTGAGAATCCAGATGCACACGCATCTCATGTATATTACATGTATCCATCTTTCTCACAGACCTAACTTCTTCCTCTCTCTTTCTCTCTCTATCTCTCTCTCTGTCTCATTAGGTTTGTCTCCTACTCTCTCGTCCACATACATACAATCGTTTCCATACATACGCTCCATCTTCAAAAGCTCTCTCTGCACGTTTCATTCACACATTGGGATATGTCAAAATGTTGCTTCTATAATGGCTGATGTAGAGTTATGGTTGTTTTTGTTGCATCCTACAAAGTAATAACTATGAAATGCATTTAGATTCTCATTTGACTAGGATTATGTGAGTTTGAGCATGTTGTGAAGTACTATAGACCTTGTATACATCTTGGGATTCGACAATGATTGTAACTATTGAATTGTATAGACCATTACATTCAAGTCAATAGCCTAATATATTTATTTCACAATTTCAACAAATGATTAGTTCACTACAAACTAAGAAAACAAATGTGTACTCCTCCGTTTTTATTTAAGTCCGGCGTATTAGCATTGGTCAAAGTCAAGTTTTGTAAACTCTCGAAAGCTTATAACAAAAAATATTAACATATACAATAACAAATAAATACCATTAGATTCATTATTGAATGTACTTTCACATCATACATATTTGTTATGGTAAATGTTTATATTTTTCTATAAACTTGGTCAAACTTTAGGAAGTTTGACTTCGGTCAAACCTAATATGCAAAGTTTACTACTACTACTCGCTAGTTGCTTAGCCGAATCACTCAACACGCCACATGGGGAGTCCAGTGTCACAAAATTTTGAGGTCGGCGGGAAAATCTCCCGTGACCCTGATTCGAGAAGTGGGAAGTTACCATCATAGCCTTCAGAACAGGCCTATGGATGACGCTTGGTAGGGGGCTGTTTTCGTAACTTCAGGTTCACCCTACCCAGCCAACCCCACCCCGGCACCCAGAGTAGTACACCTGAATACTCCCCAATTTCTATCCCCCCCGCAAAATAGACTTCTCCACGGCACCACAGCCTTCGTGCTCCTCCCCTTTACATCGGCGCACTCGTCCACCGCAGCGCATCTGCCTCATCGACGACCTCATACGCCGCACTGGAGCCGGTGCACCGTCGTCGTCATACACGGAGCCTCTTCCCCGGCATCGTCTTCCACGGTCTCGGATCTGCTTCCCGGAAGCCGACGCCAAGCGCAGAAGTACCACCCTCGTGGACAATGAACTGACTCCCGCTGCCGACCATGACTCACAGAGGCTGCCGCGACCATCGTTCTCCTCCTCGATTGGTAATGTGTGTATTGAATCACTTAGCACTACATGTGCAGTTCCAATTTTGTTCATACCTACCCTTTAAATTTCTTGGGTGCTATTGTTCCCGTAAAAGTAATTGGTTATAGTCTCCATTGTCCAACAGAATATCAGCTTGTAATTGTGCGTCGCTCCTGTATCGCCTTTGTGCTTGGTAGGTTTTTCATCTGCAACCATGGTGTGGCAAATGATGGAAAGGTTTTAGAACTACCAAGATGCCCATGCGTTGCACGCATCAAGATGCATTTGTATGAGTAGTTTATCTTGTGGGAGAAAAGGATGAACGAGGGAAGGCCTTATTTGCAAACGGAGAGGGGTATGGGTATCTTTTTGCAAAATTCCCATTTGTTTCCTTCCTATCTGTCAGATATAAATCGGACGACCTATATTGCAAGAAAAAAAAGTATAGAGAAAAAAGTAGACAGTAAAGGAAGTAGAGATAAATATTAAATATTAAATATAAAATAAATATAACAGTAGAGAAGAGAGTAGAGATAGCAGAGGCGTCGGGAATGGATCATCGCCTGCTGGAAAAAGCGGCCGGGCCTGCGCTAGTTTTGGCGCGCGACGTCCGGCGCGCTTTATAAAATCCAACGCCCTCCCACCGCTCTGTGCCTTGCCACCACTCTCTCCCCACTCTGTGCCTCGCCACCGCTCTCTCCCCGCTCTTTTTCGCCTCGCCGCCGCCGCGCCACCATGCTGTCGTGTCGCCGGGAAACTTAGGGATACCGTGGCGTCCGCGCGCGCCCCTCCGGCGGCTTCTCTGCCGAGATCCGGTTCCGCGGGATGCGCCTTGGCCTCGGCAATTTCGACACCGCCAACGAGGCCGCCCGCGCGTACGACGCGGCGGTGTGGCGCCTCCGGTGGCCTCATAGAACATTGAACTTCCCCAACATGCCGACGCGGGAGCGGGCGCAGGAGCTCACGCCTTTGCCGTGGCTTAGCACCGACGAGGATCCTTGCGACAACCGGAGGCGGGAGCACCATCTCGGCATCGCCGAGTTGGACGAGGAAGCCATGGCGCTGTGGCGCCAACACTTCCCGCAGGACATCATCAACGAGCGGGAGTTCTACGCGCAAAGGAGGGCGGAGAGGGATAAGAGGAGGGCAGAGCGAGCCACCTATCGCGAGGACAAGCGTGAAAGCGGCGGATGCTCAATTCAACATGAGGCTAGGAGCAGCGTCGCCACAGGAATCCGGCGGCGATCGGTATCTTCACGCCTCTGATCGGGCGTCGGAGGAGGACATCACCGAGGAGGAGTCAGACGACGAGGAGTAGTTGAATTATCTTTTTTTATCTATCTATGCTGAGGACTATCCTCTACTCTCTAGTATCTACTTCTCGATCTCAGCACTATAAACGATTTTTTAAAGCGCCGCGCGTTGCGATTATGTTGGAGATGCTCTAACATGGCAGACGAGTGCTTTAATGTTGCCCACAAGATGCGCGAGTATTACTAGTAGTATATTTTTCTTGCCATGTTGAGATTTTAAAACCACGAGTGCGAACATGCAGAGGAGCAATGAAGACCAAACACGGGATATTCGGGACATCTTCAAGGAGCGTGGCAAGTTAAACGAGCTTTGGTAAGTAACACCCTTTCAATTACTTTCGTGTAGCCTCGTGTTCTTCGATGTGTATATGTTGTAGTTTCTGTTTCTCTTAAGCGTGGTGTTCTTCAATGTGTAATAAGAAGAGTCTTAATCGTCCTAATGCTTTCGTTTTTAGCTTGATGTAGGAAGTGGGTGTTCTCACCTTGTAGTCTGTTTTTATTTATTTATTTTCCTTTTGAATTCACTTCTCCGAGTTCTGTTTATCTGGCTTCTACTAAATGGATCTAGGTTGCTGTGAGTATTGATCTAAAAAAAGTAACTTCATGTCAGGATGTAGTTCCTGCGAGGAGGGAAGTATGGTCAACCTCGAGATCATGTTTCCAAAATGAGGCTGGATTACACACAAGGTGCCAGTTCCCTAATGATGCTGGATTAGACACAAGGTGCAAATTCCCAGATGATGCTGGATTACACACAAGCCAGGTGGAGTCGTCAGCTGTTCGTGTCCTCGTGGCATTAGCAAAGGCTGAAAGAAAGCGTGCAGCAGCCCTTGAGAATGTAGTTGAGTTCCTGAAGAAGCAAAAAGAGCAATCAGATGCTCTCTTCACCCAAGCCAAAGAAGAAATGGAAGAAGCCAGAAATAAGCTAGCAGAGGCAGAGCAGGCTAGGCGTCTCCTGCTATCTAAAACTGTTGTCAATACAAAATTTCCTTCATAATAGCTAGGTTCAAATGTTTATCCAACAAGATGCCTATTGTGATGTCCGTGCATCTCTTGATGTGGCACAAAATGTTTTTGGGTCATGTAATAACAGCAATTACTTTCCAAACAATAATGCATTGAAGCATTGGACATGGTATAGTTCACGCATAAGCCCGACATTCCAAGTTCAACTTCCACATCAAACTCATGTTCACGAGATATCTGCACATTCATACATAATGTCCACAACCATGATTCACTTCAAAGCCAAAAAATGTGAGGAGAGTTATAAATAAATAAAATCCTCTACTAGTTCCTCGCTACGGTCACGAGCACAACAAGTCAAGACCATGCGTAAATTAATTATATTTTAGTCATTTTTTGTGTTCTAAAATGCCCGCTTGCTCATGGAAGGGCGTGTTGCTTGCACACGCGCTGGATTCAATGAAAGGCGGTAGGCAGTCTTAAGCTGGTTGCACTTGGCGAGGCGTGCTCGGCCAGACTGCGGCGAGTCACGGCCCTCTTGGCCGTAGCCAGTTCAATGCATGCGCTATGAGAGGTCGCGTCCGTGTTAGAGCAATCACTCCCTCCAGTCCTTTTTGGTTTGGGTATAACAAAATCTCATTTTCCATTCACATTTTACAAGTAAAATTCATGGATAAACTTTGACCCAAAGTACGATGGGGACTAGTAAACCAGAATGGAGGTAGTAGTTTTTTTTAATCAAAGAAGGGTTTCCCCTTCCAATTTTCATTACTGAAAACCAGCATCTAAATCTAAACCATAGTATTTGCCCTAGAACTACCAGGTTCAACATCTCGCAACATAAACCCATACAACCTCCATTGCAAAAGAAAACCATACAACCATACGCCAAGGAGGTACGTAGTACTATGAATTCCATTTTCGCTCCATACCAATCGTTCTAAAAACTACTTACTACTTATAGCGCGCCATTGAAAATCGGAACTATTAACCCCGCTAAAAAACCGATATTTTAAACGTGGCTACTCGATCTGTGGCAATTGGCGAGCCACCGCGCTCCAAGTCGTTCACCTGTGGTCCCGACCATCAACTCCTACGGATCAAATTATCACGCGAGCTGACTATTCCTACAAAGGTGCTCCACCACGTACCTGGTACCCGTGAATGCAGCAATCATGCACCTAGGGTTTTAGGTTTTATTTGTTAACGTCGCCTTTACGTAACACTCATGTGTGCGAGACAGCGAGAGGACGACTGCGTGCGTGCGCCTCTTCTCTTCGTATGTGTACTCCACCGTTTGTCTGGTGTCCAAAAAATTATAATAACTACTAGCAATTTGTCAATGCTTTGCCACACGATCAAAGTAGATTAATACATATTCACCGGTTTGATAGAAAAAAAGTCTAGTTTTGAAATACGTATATCACTAAAAATATGTTATGTTTCACTCAAAATATATTCCTTTGGCGGTTTTGAGGAGATAAGGGAGGAATGTTGTTGGTTTCAAGATTCGAGAAGTGGTATATGTCTAATTTCTACTCTTACTAGCAAGATGTCTGTGCGTTGCACGGAACATCAAGATCTTGTGGGAGAAAAGGATGAACGAGGGAAGGCCTTATCTGCAAATGTGGTGAAGAGTGCGGGTAAATTGCCATATTTTCCTTCCTATCCGTCAGATATAAATCGGACGACCTAAATTGCAGGATGGCAGGCCCACCATCATCACCAACACTAATTTTTATCCCTACTCTAAAAAAAAGCATTGTCTGGGCTAATCGTGTGCCTGCCATCCTGCAAAATAGGCCGTCCGATCTATATCTCGATGATAGGAAGGAAACTATGTCAATTTAGCAAAAGATACCCACACCCCTCTCCACATTTGCAAATAAGGCCTTCCCTCGTTCATCCTTTTCCCCCACAAGATAAACTACTCATACAAATGCATCTTGATGTTCCGTACAACGCATGGGCATCTTGCTAGTTGTTGCAAAAAGCCCATGTGTGTGTGAGAGAGAGGGAGAGTGGAGGAGGATGGAGTGCATGTGTGACAAAGACACAAGGAGTGTGTGTGCGATAGGTATCAGCTTAAAATGAGGCGATAGTGTGTGTGCACGATCGAGAGGGCGTGTCTCAAGAAGGGAAGAAAAATCTACATAGATACAAGGAGCGGGAGAGATACATGTATGCAATGGTGGAAGCACGAGTGTGCGGGTGTATAAACCTATCTAGAGGCTAGCTAATCGATAAATGTTTGTGAGAGAAATACGATTCGGGGTGCGAAAGCGAGAGTTTTGTGTGTGTGAGAGAGAGATGGTAGTCGGGAAGGGGAGTGGAATCAGGAGTTGTGTGTGTGTCTGTGAGAGAGAGAGAGGAGACGGTAGTCGGGGTTGTCTGATCGGTAAACAAATGAATAATGTCAGTCTGGGATGGAGACGAAAAGGAGACCGCAACAAATGTTGTGTCTACAGGAGAGAGAGAGAGAGAGAGTAATTTTAGTGGTATGAGTCATATGTAGAGACATATAGGGTGTGTGAGAGAATCCCATAGAGAGAAAGACAAAGTGAAAGGCAGTGGAGACTGTGTGTGTGGCGGTGAAAAAGAAAGCTTAGGTACCGAGTGATACCAGAGAACAGTAGAGATGTGAGAGATAATGAAACCCGTGTAATGTATAATGATAGGGAGAGTGTGACACTTCTCAAGGGAGACGTCGAGAGACCATGTTTGCGAGGATAGGAGAAACATGAAGTGAGCGTGCGGGTGAGCTGGAGAAAAGAGAGTGATAGCTACGAAGGAGCATGCATGCGAGAGAGATGGCGTGAAAAGAGTGAACAAAAAGGATTCAAATATTTGAATTCGAGATGATGATACATGTAATCCATACTCGAACCAAAATTGATCTATCAAACATGCATACTCATATGAATTCACGCACATCTATGTTATTTAATATGTAGATATTACTGATCCATACATTTTAGTAGAACATAATTTGGTTAAAAAATTTCGAATTCAACCTTAAGATTTTGAAATCGTTGTATTTGTAAATCATATTATACATATAAAGGAGCAGAATTCTTTGTTGTGCTTTTGAAAGTATATATAAAAAATGATGTATATAGAATGTAATTCCAATTGAAAATGGATCCCGCCAGAAAAAATAGAATACAAACGGGATTCGAATTGAGTTGGTACGATGGCGTGCACTCTGCAAAATTTGAGCAAGCAGGAAAGTCGCAGAATCACTTGAAACCAAAATCATGCGAGATGGAAATCACTATTGCCTATCCCTACCACGCAAAGCCTATCTGCTGGATTTCTATAGGTTCCAATAGGGGTAGGTTTGTAATTTCACCCAAGCGTGACGTAACCGCCTCACCCGGATTCATACACGGTGGGCGCCAAACACAAGTGTGTCCTCACCGAAATCGACTCCTCCCGATTCATACTCATACACGGTGGGCGCTAAAGCAAACTCTAAATAAGCCAAATATTGATTGTATGCGAGATTACCGTCATATCTCCCCAACGACTAATGTTGCTTTGTGATGTAGTATAAATTTTAAACGGGGCTAAGTTTGTAAATTTCCTCGCATTTGAGACAAGCGCCACTGAATACATGGTTCCCCTTCCTCTCTACCTCCCTTTTCCCCATTCAGACTCCGTGGGTGCCAAAACACCTCTCCACCCCACCTCCTCCGTCACTTGCCGTCCGCCACCCCATCCACCGCCGTCCTCCTCCACCATGCCGGAGTTGATACCCCGACGCCGCCGTCCATTACAAGAGATCGACCTCTCTCATCCATGGCTTCAGACCGGGATCCTTGCATCCCGTCCTCTCGCTTCATCCCCACCGTCGTCCACTTTGCCGGCGCCGCTAAAAGCACAAGTGCTCCCTAGGTGGTTCTGGTAATTAATGTCAACATATCTCTTGTTGGACTAACACTTTTATCTAGTATGTTTCAGATAAGTTCAACAATGGAGTGGCATGGACTAAAGGATGTGAGAACACCTTCAAGATGCTAAGGACAAAGGATTGGCTCAAGCTTCAAGCTCAAGACTCTTCATTTTACATTTTAGTGATCCAAGATCACATTGAGTCTATAGGAAAAGCCAATACTATCAAGGAGGGATGAGGTGTTGCTTAATGAGCCTCTTGCTTCATGTGCTTAGTGATATGCTCCAAAACCCTCAACTCTTTCCCACTTCCACACATATGACCTAAACCTAAAGCCAAAATCGGTCTCACCGATTCTTCCTATCCGGCGCCACCGAGTCCATATGTCATAGCCACTGCCACAAACCCTAGGCAAATCGGTTCTACCGATAGGGATCTCGGTCTCACCGAGATGGGATTGTAATCTCTCTGTGTATGTCCATTATCAAAGTCGGTCTCACCGAGTTTGAGAATCGGTACTACCGAGATTACAATGCAAACTTTCTGGTTAACTTATTACCAAAATCGGTCCTACCGAGTTTGAGTAATCGGTCCAACCGAGTTTGCCTGACCAACTCTCTGGTTAGCTAATTACCAAAATCGGTCTCACCGAGTTTGTGTAATCGGTCTCACCGAGATTACGTTATGCCCTAACCCTAACCATATCGGTCCTATCGAGATGCAAATCAGTCCCACCGAAAACCCTAACGGTCACTAGGTTTACTAAAATCGGTCTGACCGAGTTTGTTGATTCGGTCCCACCGAGATTGGTAAATTGTGTGTAACGGTTAGATTTTGTGTGGAGGCTATATATACCCCTCAACCTCCTCTTTCGTGGAGAGAGCCATCAGACTGAACCTACACTTCCAGCATCCTATTTCCGAGAGAGAACTACCTACTCATGTGTTGAGGCCAAGATATTCCATTCCTACCATATGCATCTTGATCTCTAGCCTTCCCAAGTTGCTTTCCACTCAAATCTTCTTTCCACCAGATTCAAATCCTATGAGAGAGAGTTGAGTGTTGGGGAGACTATCATTTGAAGCACAAGAGCAAGGAGTTCATCATCAACACACCATTTGTTACTTCTTGGAGAGTGGTGTCTCCTAGATTGGCTAGGTGTTACTTGGGAGCCTCCGACAAGATTGTGGAGTTGAACCAAGGAGTTTGTAAGGGCAAGGAGATTTCCTACTGTGAAGATCTACCGCTAGTGAGGCAAGTCCTTCGTGGGCGACGGCCATGGTGGGATAGACAAGGTTGCTACTTCGTGGACCCTTCGTGGGTGGAGCCCTCCGTGGACTCACAAGAACTGCTACCCTTCGTGGGTTGAAGTCTCCACCAACGTGGAAGTATGATAGCACCACCTATTGGAACCACGCCAAAAACATCTGTGTCTCCAATTGCGTTTGAATCCTCCAAACCCTTCCCTTTACTTTCTTGCAAGTTGCATGCTTTACTTTCCACTGCTCATATACTCATTGCATGCTTGCTTGTTATGTATTAAAAAAAGTTAAACTTGTGCCTAAACTCCACTTAAATTTTAATAAGGTTAAAAACTGCAACTTTGGTACTTAGTGTCTAATCCCCCCCCCCCCTCTAGACACATCTTCTCAAGGTCCTACAAGTGGTATCAGAGCGTTGGTCTCCATTGCCTTGGTTCAATCACCATTGGAGGAAGATGGATGAGTCTACTTTGGGGAGTCTTAGTCATAGAGTTCCTATTCTTGATGGAGAGTATTTTCATGAGTGGAAAAATGAGATGCTTGTAATTCTCAATCAATATCATTTGAACAAGTACATTGCTAGCCCTTGTGCTCCTCATGTTGATCCTATGCATCCTACCCTTGATGAATCTATTGACATGACTAGGAATCTTAGAACTGTTAATCTTATCACTAGAGGCTTGCCTAGAAACTTGATTAGAATCTTGCCTACTTTTGAGTGTGCCTACACTATATGGAAATTTCTTGAGGAACGCTTTCAAATTATTCCTTGAAAAATATAGATGAAATTCTCTATAAGTCTATTGCTTTGAGTAAGATGAATACTAGTGATCCTATGTTTGGTGATCGTCTATTTGAACTTACCGACCTTATGCGTGCCAAAGGAGATGTTGGAATTATTAGTGATATTACTTCCTAAGCTATAAGAATTCATAAGCAAGATCATTGTCAAACTCACTCTAACGAATTACCCTCTCTAGGACTTGATCCACCACATGACGATGTTGAACATGGATACTATGATGAGGATGATGATAGTGATTTCGATCTTGATGATGCAATGAGACATTTTGGTCTTATGGCAAATCTTGAGGATATGTGTCAGGAGGAAAGGAATGGGTTCTTGACAGTGGATGTACCGATCACATGACCAGAGATAAAGACATGTTTCGTGAGCTTGCTGAAAATGATAGTCCTCAAAAGTTTGTCACTTTCGGTGACAACTCAAAGGGTAAGGTGGTTGGCCTCGGTAAGGTGGCCATCTCACATGATAGCTCCATTCAGAATGTCATGCTCGTTGAATCTCTTGGCTACAACTTACTTTCGATTATCTAGACTTGCCGATTTCGGTTTCAATGTCTTATTTATCAAGTAGATTGCCAAGTGTTTCATTGAGACAATCATAAAATGGTCTTTACCAGTGTGCGTAGAGGTGATCTATACATTGTTGATTTCACTAAAAAGGCTCAACCTAAAACTTGCTTCATTGCTAAATCCTCAAAAGGTTGGTTATGGCATAGACGATTAAGTCACGTTGGCATGAGAAACCTTGACAAGCTTATTAAAGGGAATCATATCCTTGGAGTTAACGGTGTCATATTTGATAAGGATAGACTTTGCAGTGCTTGTCAAGCAGGTAAACAGGTTGGAGGAAGGCATCCCGTGAAGAACATCATGACCACAAAGAGGCCACTCGAGTTGCTTCACATGGATCTCTTTGGTCCCAACTCCTACAAGAGTCTCGGTGGAAATTCTTTTGGTCTAGTAATAGTTCATGATTTTTCAAGATTTACGTGGGTGTTCTTTCTCGATGATAAATCGCAGGTCCAAAAGATCTTCAAAAACTTCGCTAGAAAGGCCCAAAATTAATTTGAAGTGAAGATCAAGAAGGTTCGCAGCGACAACGGAACGGAGTTCAAGAATGCAGATGTGGACACCTTTCTTGACGAAGAAGGGATTTCACACGAGTTCTCGGCTACGTACACACCTCAACAAAATGGAGTTGCTGAGAGGAAGAACCGGACACTCATCGAAATGGCGAGAACGATGCTTGATGAGTACAAGACACCGAAGCACTTTTGGGCAGAAGCGGTTGAGACAGCTTGTCATGCAACAAATCGCTTGTATCTTCACAAGCTACTCGGCAAGACGGCATATGAGCTCCTCACCGTAACAAACCCCAAGTTGGATACTTTTGAGTATTTGGCTCAAAGTGCTACATTCTTGATAAGCATCGTCGTTCTAAATTTGCTCCTAAGTCTCATGAAGGTTTCCTACTAGGTTACGGCTCAAACTCTCACACTTATCGTGCCTACAACAATTTCACCCGAAAGGTTGAAGAGATTGTAGATGTGAAGTTTGATGAATCTAACGGCTCGCAAATAGAGCAATTGCCAATTGATGTAGGACATAAAGACTCTTCGGAAGCAATCCAAGACTTGTCTATTGGCAAGGTCCGTCTAACGGAGGTGAAGGAGAGTACCTCGTCTATTCAAGTGGAAGCTTCTACTTCACGACAAGGTGAACCAAGAGTTGATACGGAAGCATCCACAAGTGGGACACACCAAGATGAAGAAAACGAGGAAGTGCATCATCACGAACGTCAACAACCTCCTTCTCCACCACGACAAGAGAACGATAACACCAACAATGAAGAAAGCCAAGAAGAAGAACAAGATGAAGAAGATGTTCAACGAAGACCCAAGCAAAAGCTTTCACGAGTTCGAGCAAGAATTGCTAAAGACCATCCCTTCGAGAAAATCTACAATGATATTCAAACCGGGAGAATCACTCGCTCTAAAACTCGTTTAGCTAACTTTTGTGAAAACTATTCTTTCATCTCTAGAATTGAACCTATGAAGGTTGAAGAAGCATTGGAAGATCCGGATTGGATAAATGCTATGCATGAAGTGCTGCACAACTTTGAGAGGAATCAAGTTTGGACATTGGTTGAGAAGCCCGACAACAACCACAACATCATTGGAACCAAATGGGTGTTTCGCAACAAGCAAGATGAAGATGGACAAGTAGTTCGCAACAAAGCACGTCTAAATCGCCCAAGGCTACACACAAGTCGAAGGTATGGACTATGGTGAGACTTATGCTCCCGTTGCTAGACTTGAGTCCATTCGCATCTTACTTGCCTATGCTAATCATCATGATATCACCTTGTACCAAATGGACATTAAAAGTGCTTTTCTAAATGGAGAAATAGAGGAGGAAGTTTATGTTAAGCAACCTCCCGGCTTTGTCAATCCTAAGAAACCCAATCATGTTTACAAACTTCACAAAGCTCTTTATGGTCTTAAACAAGCTCCTAGAGCATGGTATAAATGCTTGACCAAGTTTCTTCTTGAAAAAGGCTTTGAAATTGGGAAAATTGATTCCACACTTTTTACTAAAAGGGTTAATGGAGAATTATTTGTATGCCAAATTTATGTTGATGATATCATATTTGGATCAACTAACCCTCATTTTAGTGAAAAGTTTGGGAAGCTAATGTCGGAGAAGTTTGAGATGTCAATGATGAGTGAACTCAAATTCTTTCTTGGGTTGCAAATCAAGCAAACTAAGGAAGGCTTTGTCTCTCAAACGAAGTACACTAAAGACTTATTCAAGAAGTTCAATATGCAAGAATGCAAAGGTATGTCTACACCCATGCCTACTAGTGGACATCTTGACTTAACCAAAGATGATGAACCGGTTGATCAAAAGGTTTGTCGCTCTATGATTGGTTCATTTTATATCTATGTGCTTCACGTCCCGATATTATGCTAAGTGTGTGCATGTGTGCACGATATCAAGCTGCTCCTAAAGAATGTCATCTTAAGGCCGTGAAAAGGATAGTGAGATACTTAATCCATACACCAAATTTTGGCATTTGGTATCCTAAGAGGGCCTCTTTCGATCTTGTTGGCTACTCCGACTCGGACTATGCCGGGCGACAAGGTTGATAGAAAGTCCACTTGGTACTTGTCAATTTCTTGGTAGATCTCTTGTGTCTTGGTCCTCCAAGAAACAAAACTCGGTATCCTTATCCACCGCTGCCGCTGGTTCATGTTGTGCTCAATTACTTTGGATGACCCAAACTCTTAAAGATTATGGGATATATGTGAAACATGTTCCATTGCTTTGTGACAATGAAAGTGCTATCAAAATTGGTCATAATCCTGTGCAACACTCTCGAACTAAGCATATTGAAGTTCGTCATCATTTCATTCGAGATCATGTTGCTAAGGGTGACATTGATCTTAAGCATGTTCGCACCAAAAAGTAATTAGCGGATATATTCACTAAACCTCTTGATGAGAAAGTGTTTTGCAGGTTAAGAGGAGAATTGAACATCATTGATGCTTCAAACTTGGAGTAGAAACTCCATTGGATACATGCAAGACATGAGCTTATGCCTAATCCTTGATATCTCACCTATAATGGAAATCTTATGTCTTGGATATATTTGTATCTTGCATGTTATCTAACCCATGTAGGTACTTGGTTGAATAAAATTCCATGAGGTTGTAACCTACTCATATCTTGAGCAATCTCTACATCACCAAGTCTCTACACAAGGTGGATGAAGCCAAGGAAGCACAAAACCATTTAAACATATCCTTTTGACAAATTCTAGGTTGAGCTTCATGATTGTCATTTTTGGATACACAAGTGCTCTTCCTTGCACGAACTAACCCATGTAGGTAGATGGACTCAAATTCCAAGTGGTGCTCCAAATTCTTGATGAGCTACATCAACCTTGAGCAACCCACACAAGTTCAACTACATGGACGACACCACCAACCAAGGTATGTTATTCCATCTTAGAGAAGCTTTACTCCAAGTCATGAGTTAAAGCAACTTGACAAGATGTGAATACATCAAGATGCTTAAAAGAAAAATGGCAACCCCATTTTGAGCTTAAACGATGAGTATGACCTATGATCAAGTGATCTCACTTGACTCCTAAGTCAATATACTCTAACATAGGTGACTTTGTCGCCGACCATCTCTAGATGAAGTTCTCTTGTGTTCTTCTCTGTGTTTTTGCATTTGTCTCATGCATATGTGTTTCCCCTTTCAAAAAAAACTTCATCTAGATTTCTTTCTGTTTGTTCTGCATTTTATGCATTCCAATTCATTGCAAATCTTTCAGTAAATTCCTTGCAAATCTTTGTGAGATCTTATTAGTCAAGTGAGCTGAGGTGACAAGTGTTTTCTCTGCGATGAACTCGGTTACACCGATTTGTTATTTTCGGTCCAACCAAAAACATTCGGTACCACCGAAGCATACCACTCGGTGCCACCGATTTCACAACAGGAGAAATAGTTTGCCACTTATTCTGTGTTCCTTTTGATCCAGCTCCACTTAATGAATCTTGTCCTCTACAAGCATCACATTTTTATCATTGCTTTAGTTGTGACTCAAGGATCAAATCCATTCACGACAAATTCCAGCGGGGGAAGAGAAAGATCACATCTTTATCAAGCCCTTCTTGGAAATTGATGTCAAAGGGGGAGAGAGAGATCACATCAAAGCTTATCACTTAAAGAGATCACATCAGAGAAGGAGAGAGAGATCCTTCAGGGGGAGAGAGAGATCTCCAGGGGGAGAGAATACTAGTTGAGAGTATTTCTCAAGGATCCCAGATGCTTGGTGTTCAAGAGGAGAGATGCCACATGTCTTCTCGAGGGGAAAGACATGTTCATATGTGCTTATCTGCATTAGCTCTGTTCATTTATATCTTTTTAGCTCTGTTCATTTATATCTTTCAGCTCTGATTTTCTGTTCCCTACCTTCTCCCAGTATCCCATGCTAGATTCAGGGGGAGCAAGACATCTAAGGGAAAGAAATCATTCAAATTCATTTCATATCTTTACTCTTGGGGACATGTCTAATCCAATGTAGTACTTAGTAATCACTCTCTACATGTCATCCCAGTCTTGGTATTCTTGTGGTTTCTTTTGTTTGCTCTGGCTAGTAGGTGCATCTGTGTTATCTAACCTTGTTTACGCAGGTTCATTCCATCCTAAGCCAACTCAAGACTACAAGGTAAGTATATGCATCACAATCATGTGTATGAGGAATTCTTGTTGATGTACATACTGTTTGCAAGAAGGACTCATGGGCATGAAGGTATTTTCTTTAATATTCTTTGCTCTGATGCATATGGCCAAGATACATGTAACACATTGCCTACTCTATCATGGTTATGCTATCATATGCTTCTACATTCCATATTCACATGATTGCATACAAGTAGGGGGAGCCTATGCCTGTTACATGTCTTTCCAAAGCTTTACTTGCTATTCTTTATATCTTTATCTAAAGCTTTGATGTATGTTGTCATCAATTACCAAAAAGGGGGAGATTGAAAGCGCAAGTGCTCCCTAGGTGGTTTTGGTAATTAATGTCAACATATCTCTTGTTGGACTAACACTTTTATCTAGTATGTTTCAGATAAGTTCAAAAATGGAGTGGCATGGACTAAAGGATGTGGGAACACCTTCAAGATGCTAAGGATAAAGGATTGGCTCAAGCTTCAAGCTCAAGACTCTTCATTTTACATTTTAGTGATCCAAGATCACATTGAGTCTATAGGAAAAGCCAATACTATCAAGGAGGGATGAGGTGTTGCTTAATGAGCCTCTTGCTTCATGTGCTTAGTGATATGCTCCAAAAACCCTCAACTCTTTCCCACTTCCACACATATGACCTAAACCTAAAGCCAAAATCGGTCTCACCGATTCTTCCTATCCGGCGCCACCGAGTCCATATGTCATAGCCACTGCCACAAACCCTAGGCAAATCGGTTCTACCGATAGGGATCTCGGTCTCACCGAGATGGGATTATAATCTCTCTGTGTATGTCCATTATCAAAGTCGGTCTCACCGAGTTTGAGAATCGGTACTACCGAGATTACAATGCAAACTTTCTGGTTAACTTATTACCAAAATCGGTCCTACCGAGTTTGAGTAATCGGTCCAACCGAGTTTGCACGACCAACTCTCTGGTTAGCTAATTACCAAAATCGGTCTCACCGAAGTTTGTGTAATTGGTCTCACCGAGATTACGTTATGCCCTAACCCTAACCATATCGGTCCTACCGAGATGCAAATCAGTCCCAATCAAAACCCTAACGGTCACTAGGTTTACTAAAATCGGTCTGACCGAGTTTGTTGATTCGGTCCCACCGAGATTGGTAAATTGTGTGTAACGGTTAGATTTTGTGTGGAGGCTATATATACCCCTCCACCTCCTCTTCATTCGTGGAGAGAGCCATCGACAGAACCTACACTTCCAAAGATCCTATTTCTGAGAGAGAACTACCTACTCATGTGTTGAGGCCAAGATATTCCATTCCTACCATATGAATCTTGATCTCTAGCCTTCCCCAAGTTGCTTTCCACTCAAATCTTCTTTCCACCAGATTCAAATTCTATGAGAGAGAGTTGAGTGTTGGGGAGACTATCATTTGAAGCACAAGAGCGAGGAGTTCATCATCAACACACCATTTGTTACTTCTTGGAGAGTGGTGTCTCCTAGATTGGCTAGGTGTTACTTGGGAGCCTCCGACAAGATTGTGGAGTTGAACCAAGGAGTTTGTAAGGGCAAGGAGATCGCCTACTTCGTGAAGATCTACCGCTAGTGAGGCAAGTCCTTCGTGGGCGGCGGCCATGGTGGGATAGACAAGGTTGCTACTTCGTGGACCCTTCGTGGGTGGAGCCCTCCGTGGACTCACAAGAATCGTTACCCTTCGTGGGTTGAAGTCTCCACCAATGTGGAAGTACGATAGCACCACCTATCGGAACCACGCCAAAAACATCAGTGTCTCCAATTGTGTTTGAATCCTCCAAACCCTTCCCTTTACTTTCTTTTAAGTTGCATGATTTACTTTCCGCTGCTCGTATACTCATTGCATGCTTGCTTGTTATGTATTGAAAAAAAGTTAAACTTGTGCCTAAACTCCAGTTAAATTTTAATAAGGTTAAAAACTGCAACTTTGGTACTTAGTGTCTAATCCCCCCCCCCCTCTAGACACATCTTCTCAAGATCCTACAGCCGCTCCTACGACCGTCTCATCCACCGCGCCCGGCCGCCATCGTCTACCCTCCTAGATCTGCTTCCATGCCGACGACCATCGCTACCGTAGCAATCAAATTCTCGTGAGATCGTGCAGCGACGCACTGTAGGTGGTACTCTTCGTATCTGCACAACTTATTTATCGCAGCAAGAAAATAGATCACCACTGCTTTACTCTGATTTCTTGTCTTGGTTGCGAAGTTTCCTTTGTCCGGTTTGCACCTTCAGATCCGCCATGGCACGCTCAACACTATACTTGCAATGCTTATGGTTTTCCCCTTTTATATTCCACACTAGTTAAGTCACAGTAGACTAAATTTCAAAATTGGGTCAGTCGATTTTTGAGAGCTCGCCGGAGTTCGCCGGTGCGAAGGAAGGGGCTCGGGTGGGGACGGTGGTTGTGGGGGGCGGTGGTGGGGCCTCGTCGAACGAAGAAAACTCGACGCGGGTGGGGGCGGGGGTGGGGGTGGCGGAGGAACACAGGCGATGGGGCCGGTGGTTCGGCTGGCGGCCCGTGCGGTGTTCTGTATAGGAAGCACAGTATGTTCCTTGTCTGGAAGGGGAGCAGGGACATCTGCAGTCAACAGCTGATAGAGCTGGCCTGTACGTGATCGACAGGCTTTCAATTAGTAGCGACAATACAACACCGTAATTTCCAGCCAGTTCCACTTTCCCGATTTATATATCCTGGTTATGGTGTACCCCTTTTATGTACACTACGATCTGCCTAGTTGTTGTGTGCTCTTGTTATCATGGTTTGGCAATAAACTCTCTATACAGTATGTTATGAACCTATCATCTGCCAAGTATCCTTACTTCTGGAGCCTTTTTTTTGTACTTGTGCCAGATTATATTAATGCACACACCATGTTACACCACACATGGGCTCTCTCATTAGAATCCGGTGATAGCACACAAGGGTTTACAGGGGCGCCCCTATATTAGAATATCCTCTGCATTACAAAGATAATCTCACTACTATTTATGTTTTCATGCTTCTCGGATATTATACGTAATCATAGTGAATATCGTAATCCGCATTAGAAGAATATTGTGGAACACCGCAGCGACTTACAAAATTGGCACCAAGGCATTGAGTGCCATTCGATGCAATGAAACTCATACGCTCCCCACCTGTAGATTCTTGTTCGTGATATGATCCTAATGACTATTCTAACCTCGAGGAGTCAAAGGCGGATGGCACATCATGTTCACCCATCAAGGTGCCTGTTCTAATTTGGCAAGGTTTTATTGATTCTTGCGAATCTTGCATAAGTTGTCTTGCATTTCCTCTACTTTGTAGCACCGCCATTTGCTTAGTTTACTCATCATATATGTCAAGATACCATGCCCATCCATTATCAATACATATTCCATCTGTCATCATACCATGTTTTTTCACTCAAATGTTGTTCTTGTGCATCAGACATCAGAAAGGAAGAGAGTGATTGCCGAACCTGAAGGAGCACCAACAAAGTCCTTGAAAAACGTGGTGGTGCCGGAGAAATCAGACGGCACCCACTTATATTGGCTCTACAACCAGTGACACAAAACGTAGGACCGACTCCAGCAGACTGTACCCATACTTCACTAGATACACCACTAGCCCCACCACATAGGACCTGCACTCCAGCAACAGGTATGCCGATTTCAGTTGCCATAGCACCAGCCGTACCACAGAAAAATCCCACTCCAGCAAAAAGTATAGCAAGTCCACCGGCCGAAGACCTATCCCAACTGCAGAGACAACCAATTCCTGCAGATTGGAACCCCCTTCCAGTTATTCCAGTTTAAAAGACACTGCTTTCAATGTTGTTAGGGACTACGTGCATATATTCCCATCATGGGAAGATTATAGTGAAGACAAACACCATTTTCACATCTTCCTGTCCCACTTACGTGTAAGTGCTATAATTCACGGTGATTATTTTCCTATTTTCTGCTGATTGAACACATCAGTGATTTACATTACATTATTGTAGGTAGGTGAGGGTCAATCTGGATAGTCATGACGAGCAAAGCTTGCTTGCGCTTTTCAAGGAAGCATTGCAGCAGTATCGATGTTACCTGAGGAAATCACACTTCGATGGCAAGTCTATAAACGAATTTCTGGTGAAGTCTCCTGTGCTAAATTCAGAAGACATTGAATGGAAAAACCTTGTTATGCACTGGTCGCGTTCCCAGGATGAGGTACTTGAAAATCAGACAGACTTATTATCAGTGCTCCAAGCTCCATGTGTTCTAGGGC